>OZ010689.1:6448050-6538280 GCA_963932265.1 Thymelicus lineola | reverse complement strand
AAAGACTCATAATCATGACTCGTTCGTTGGCGCTAGGGGAGCAATTAAAAAATAAACTTGACAAGTGCGAGTTAAGCCCGCTTGGAGAGGGTTCCATACTTTGATTATGTATTTACCGTTATTTTCCTATTTTATTTATTTTTGCCGTATTTTTAAGAACATAGATTTCTTATAGGTTTTCCTGTAATATTTAAGTAAAGAACTATTCTCTGTATTTTTTTAATTCTAGCGCCGGTGGTTTCGGAAATAAGGGGGGAATGGTCAATTGTTGGCTTTAATTTTCGTTCTTTGTTGAATAATTTTAAAACTATCCATTGTATAACTATAACAAAAATATATTTGAGATCCTTACTACAAGTCTTTTTATTTGACATACCACACGATAAAGTTTGCAAAACAGTTCTTGTTTAATTTTGACTTCTTAATATATTTCGTTTTATAACTTGGTATTTAGTTCACAAAAAAGTATTGTACATGAGTACCAAACAACTCATTTGATCCAGTAGTTTCGGAGCAACTTGGCTATGAACGGCGGTCGCCAAGACGCACGAGTGATCCTATAAGGGTTCCGTTTCTCGTTTTTTCTTACGGAACCCTAAAAAATGACTTCTGACACATAAAAAAAAAGAAAATGACGTGTGCAATTCACACGTGGTAGAAGTGAAACTTTCCAAAATTTTGGTTTCAAGATAATGAGATGAAAAAGCATGAATACAACTTAGCACTTTTTAAAAATCTATCTAGCAATAAAACGAATCTACTATCTTACTCCTCACGCCATCTTTGAATACAACCTTCTATCTTATTCCTCGCGCCATCTATGAATACAACTTAGCATTTTTACTGTCTGTATAATCGGTCGGTCGATCGACAGAATGAAAGAATGAAATTCTTATTTTTTGTTGATAAATTCTTTGAAAATATTTAAAAGAGCATTTGAAAGTATTTAAAAACAGTATAAAAATAAAACTAAGAAAAATAAAACTAAAAAAAAAGAAATACTGAGAGACGCAAACCTGCGCATCAGGTATTGTGTATCTACGTCCTGACCATTGAGCTACGGAGAAGTTAAATTCAAAGACGAAATTAGTGGTTATATTATCTTACCTGTCGTTGCATCCGGTTTGAAATCACCAGCGATTCTAAAGAAGTTTCACTTCAAAATATTAGTTGCTTTTAATACAGGCCCGTACAGTTTTGGTGTACCTTGATTAAATAATAGATCAATTATTTTGCGACTGCAATAGACAAGCATTTTAAATAAAGAAGTTAAGTGGCAAAATTGCGAAGTGATATGTTTTTTTATTGTTTCCCCTCACGGGAGAGAGGCAGTGAATGCATTATGCAAACAAGCACAGCCGTATGTGTTGGTTAAGTGGGACTTCCACCCACTAAACACATGCCTGAAGAATGTGGCTTTGGTTTTACGACCTTTAAGCCTTCGTCGGATGGGACCCCGCTTGGAGAGGCAGGGCGCTATCGAAGTAATATTGTAATCCGATTTTAAAGTATTGACGACCGTGTAGGTTAGAAAGGTACCCACAATGTGAGAGACGCCGAGTTGGATTCCTATCGGTTGCATACATTTACGTGTATTTTTGTACATGTCCATTATACAGGGATTATTAGTGCCTGGTTGTGGGTGTGTGAGTTTTAACAGTTTTATTTAGCTTACCTGTTTGTTTGGGTCAAATCTTGCAAGCTGAATTAGAACTTTTTCCTTTCATCCTATGAAGTTGAAATTTTGCATAATTATCTGGTTTCAATGACAATACATTTTTATGATAAGCATGACATTTATGGGGTTGGCTCCAAAGGAACTCCTTAACGGTCAATAGCAGGATCACAATTTTTTTTCTTTAGTTCCTGTACTATAAAACCGTTCATTTAGTTTTTACTATTAACTATTAACTTTTGAATGACCAGAATTTTGTTCAAATTATCAGTATTTTTCTTAACGTTAGCCGACACTTCGACTGTTTTTCTAATGACCGTTACATTATAGTTTTTTTTAACGTTTCGAATATTCGATTTTGCATATCATTAATACAGGGCTCCATATAAAAATCAATGGTTAAGGTATGAAATAATCAATACACACAAACATATAAAGCACAAAAATGTTTGTACGGATGTCCTATAAAGACTCTGACTGGTTTGAGACTACTAAAACAATGCATCAGGCACATTCGGTCCATTGATAAAGTAAATTTTTTACTTTTCCCTTAAAACGATTTGAAGATAATATGTAAAGATGGCGCATCAAAGTTTACGTCAACACAAAAACACTGATCTGTCATTGTCATCAGAATTTTTTAGCGTAGTGGAACACACCGGGTATCCAGTAGTAGTGTAATAATGTCACTAAAAGTTTTATAATAAGAAACTATCGAGCTCTCCGAGGCTGTCTGATATAGTTGAAGTTCTTAGTTAGTTTAATTGTTCATAAGTAACAATGCAGCTTAATAAGGCATCTCGGCATCTGAAAGCGAGCTTCTCACCGTTTCTCGATAAAATGATAATTACTAAAGCAAACTTACATCTGAGGCAATGAAGTACTGTTGTGTTTATTAAGTTCCAAGTAATATCCGTACCGTGTACCGTGATATTTTATTGTGGTCAATAAAGGTTAAATAAATAATATCTAAAGCGTTCTTTGGAAACTATCTCGGGATGTACTAGAAATTCTTGCTTAAAGTTATCAACCACGTTGATGAGTTGTTATTTAACCTAATAAACTATTACATATTGCATTTTAGTCAATTTAGTGTAATTAGTGTAACTATGAATTTAGTTTAAAATTAACTTTGAATACTTATCGCCTCATCTGTTCTGTATCCATACATAGTGGTAGATTTTGTTATGTATATTGACAGTAACGTATTTTTCTACTGATGCAGATGTCAGACGAGGCATTCACAACTTACTCAGGTCTGAACAAGTCATGCCGAAGTGGGAAAGAGCCCTTTGAAAATCTAGAGAGTGAGAAGAGTTTCAAGGAGTTCTTTCATTCCATCATATCCAGACCGCGTCTAATTGGATTTTGAGTGTCATGTCAAGGAAAGTTTCAATAAAATATCACGCTTCGCTAGGTGAAGCACTAATCATGGATTTATTGTCCATATAATCATTTTTGACAAGCCCAAAATTTAACTATGCATATATTTTAAACGCTTCCAACAAAAACTTATAGTAACAAAGAATAATGTAATTGTGTTATAAAAAAGTATTTTAAAATTTACCAAAGTTATACTAAAACAACAATAAAGTTAATAGTGTACGATCAACTAGCTCAGTCTGAAATTAAAGTAAAACTTAAAATAAGGTACATTTCGCAGAAAATATTCGCCGATATTTCAACTTCATTTCTTCGTTTTTTCAAACGCGCCTAAAGAAGTATAAATTTAGAAATACGAATGCAGATATAGCTTTTATAATAAGAATTTTCATAACAAAGAACTATAACTATTATTCTTTCATCAGTTACCTACTCATATCAAAGCCAAATATCAGACCTATGAATATAGGGTCACTAATAATGATATTAATACGAGAGACATAATTCTAATACGATGATATCGTACTCATAACTTATTCATTATTACCATAATAAGTTAAGTGACGTATTTGTCTTTTAGTCAACTTTTAAACCTAGAAAATACTCAAGAATCATTATCATTAGCCAACACAATGATACCCTATAACTCCTCAGCGCAGACTTCCTTCTGCTAGAATTGTGAGGTCAAATTATTCACAAAGTTCCCTCGTTAAATCGTGTGAGACATGCGAAACTTTCTTAAAGCGAAACAGTAAAGATCAGTAGCAACTTGACAATTGTCTGGAGCTATTGTTAATAGACATTGTATTAGACATTGTGTTACTATGATAGTTGCGAGGATTGTTCAAACGATATGTTTGAGTTATATTGTGTTTATACGTTTACCGACCCTTTTTTGAATTCCGTTATAGAAATTCTTTATTTGACTGCGCTGAAAGATCTGAAAGGGCTTAAGATGGTATACGCTATAATAGGTCTTAGGGTGAGATTTATAAAGCATAGTAGGTACTTTGGTTTTGTTCAGATTTAAAATCCTCCGAACAAAATTTATAATCTAACTCAACCTTAAGATAAGCCATTTTATATTTTCGTATTAACAAAGTGTCAGTTGTAAATGTTAGGTACATTTCACTCTGAGCAAAGTCCAAGTAGGTCGCTTTATACACCTCAAACCTTTCTTCAAATAGAAACGCGGGCGAAAGGTTTTTGTAATGTTTCTAGAAGTAAGTTTCTACTTGCATTCTTGAGAGTGAGACAGGTTCTTTTGTTCTCTCTCTTCTCTCTTTCTTCTTCTTTTTCTCTCTGACACCAACATAACCGTGAAATGAATATTATAAATATGGGACCAACCTGCATACACATTACAAACATTAAAAAAATTAAATAAAATACAGCGAATTGAGAACCTCGCCCTTTTTTTCATTCCGTTAAAATGCCGTGATTACCCATTGTATTAAAAATGTAAAGCGTCTGTTGTGATGCAACATTTAAATAATATTCTGTTCTTTTCACTCACACTTCACAGTTTCATGAACAAAACTAGACGTGGTAAACACTTAAGCCGGCGAAACCGTAAGAAAGCTGAAGTTTAAATTTCTCGAGTGTTATAAATCTCGCCTCATCGCTGAAACGTTACACTCACAGCTCTCAGACTGGACACTGAGAAATGCTATCACTTTTATGGTTTCTGTGCTTGTGAACACACATTTAACTATTCTTATCTAGCGCTAGGTTCGCTAGTAAAGTTATTTATTTACGAGAGATGTTTGATTCACACTGTACACGTTATGTCTTAGTCTCGGTTGGTCGGTTTTGATCGATGTCTAGGTGGCAAGCTTTGTATAGTACGTTTTGATTAGACAAGTTTTATTTAGCAAATAATGTTGTTATATATAAGCTTGTTATTAAAAAAAAACAAAAAATCCGACTGCGTAAAAAACTAAAAAGAAAAAATAAGCTCAGTAGTTTAGAATGTTGATAAAAGTAATACTGAATAACTACACCATAGAAAGATAACAGTTGGGAGCCATTCTTCAACCAATCAAATCTTGTTTGTTTTATCTCAAGCACCCTATATAAATGGGTTCCAACTATTAATTCTGGGTTTTTGTTTTTTAATAAAAAAAATATTTTAAAGTTTACAATTTAATGTCAAATATTTTACAATTTATTGTCAAAACTAATTTCTATTTTTGTTTTTTTATAATATCAATTTATATTTTAATATTTTCAAAATAAGACAAATAAATTGGACTGTACACAGAAATGCGGAAATTACTTAAAGAGTCAATTATATAACATTTTAACAAAAAAATAACCGACTTCAAATGAAGTACATCCAATAAAAAAAGAATCATCGAAATCGGTTGGCGGTCCATTTATCGCGCACATACTTAATGCAAATTTAAGACTTATATGCTTTTGACATGGATATCATTGTCAGATCTCGCTCAAATTTATGTGTTTATTTATAAATTTATTTATTTGTTTACCACACGACAAGCACCAGCTAGTTATGAATAGCCCTCTTTCTCCTACTGCTGGTACAGCATTAGCATAGTTTACTTCTAAGAACTAAATGTGACGGCTCAGCGATGTGCTCGGCCCACCGCATGAGACCACCATGTATCTTATACAAGTATTAAATTTGCCTTCAAATCGGTAACACGTACTTTTATTTCAGTAAAATCCTGAACCTAATATAAGTAATTATAGTTAATAAATTCATTGGTTATACGCTCGAACCAAAAGTGGCGCAGCCGGTAGGATTTTCTCGAATAAAATCGTAAATTGCGCATTTTTAAGACGTCAAAATTCGTCAAGAAAAGTGAGTGTCTACGAGAGCAGAGAAAATCCTTCGAACCAAATAAATTTCTTTTGGTGAAAATCATCGAGTATGGGGGTCGTAAGCGGTTGGTGAGTAGAACTTTTCGCCAGTCCTTTTCCTTAAATCCTCCTATGTTTTAAACCATAATATTTTAAATTTAATTGTTATATTTGAGATCGAAACTTGCTCATATAACATTCTTTTTAATTTATATTCAGATAGGTCTCTATGAAATTATATGGGCTTATCTTATTCTTGGAATTCTATTTTTAGAAGCAGACATAGCGTAGTTAACTGTCAGAGATTTTGCATTTTAATATTGAATATTGTAATTTAATTAAACTAATGTATAGAAAATCATTTAAAATTCAATGATTATTATTTTTATAGACTAATATCATTATTTTTCTTTTTGCGATATATTTCGTAATATTAAAGTTTTATAACTTTTACAAATTTTGTGTTTTATGCTGAATTTTTACATTTTTATGGTGAATAAAAATTATCATTGTGTTTTTGTGATTTTGATTGTGTGTTTTATTGTTTAATATTTGTGTGTGTGTGTGTGTAAAATTTAATAGGATTTTAACTAAAGTGAGTTGCTACCTCTAAATATTCTACTACTCTATTACTCGTAATAATGACTACTACGAGACTCGAACAAGTTCCAAAAGAAATTGTTGAATTAATTCCGGTATTTAATGGTGATAAAAGACACTTAAACCTTTATTTGCGAAAATGCCAATATTTGATTGATCGGTTTAAAGGAAGTGTTGAACAAGATCTTTATGTTTTTAATGTTATAACGAGTAGACTAAGAGAGGATGCAGCTGCACTTTTATCAGAACGCGATGATATTGTTACGTGGTCCGCGTTAAAAAAATTGTTGATTCAACATTTTGGAGATCCGCGTAGTGAAGCGTGTATTAATATCGAATTAGAATCTTTAAAAATTAAATCGGGTGAAAGCTATTTAGACTTTTGTAACAGAATTCAAGGTGTTCGTTCATTATTAATGTCAAAAGTGAATACCATCGATAGTGAGGAGTTAAAACGCGCTAAATTGGTGATTTACGACAACACGGCTTTAAGTGTATTTTTATATAACTTACCTGAAAATATGGTGCGTATAGTTAGGCTCAAATCGCCCTCAACTCTAGAAGAAGCCTTAAGTATTGTCCTTGAGGAAGTTAATTTCTTAGAACAATATAATACGCGTAATCGTTTACATGCTTGTAACCAAATTTCGGGAACAAATTCAAGGTCATCGGCAAATCATCTAAATGGGAACAAACCTTTGTTACCTTTTCATTCTAAATTTAATTCTAATTATTCCCATAATACTCAAAAATGGGTACCTCAATTGATGGGTCAAGGCCAAGTGCCCAAGCCTGTATTCGGATATCGTCCTCAAACAAGTTTACCATTGCAACCGTTTGGTTATAGACCACAACAACAGTTTGATTATAGACCACCGCAACAGTTTGGTTATAAACCACCACAACAATTTGGTTATCGACCACCTCAACCGGTTGGTTATAAGCCGCCTCAGTTTGGCTATAGGCCACCCTTACAGTTCGGATATAAATCTCCGCAACAATTCGGTTACAAACCGTTGCAACAAAATCAATCGAATGTCCCTTCAGCACTAAAATCTCAAGATGTATCGATGAGAACAGCCCCGTTTAAGCCTCAACAAGGTTTTTCATTTAATGAACTTAATATGAACGATTGTGACTATGAATATAATCCGCACGACTATGAATACAACCCGTACGAGTTTGAATATTATGACGAGACTTATAATATTAAAAGATGTGACTATGACGACTCGAACGACTTAAATGATATGGAAAATTTTAACATGCCTAATAATGATTTAGAATCGATAAATTATAATCAGGATTTTCAGGAAAAGGCCTCGATCAAGGAAAAGAAGTCTTAGAAATAAATTGTGATCCCAATTTAAAGCTTCCCTACATTTATTTAGAAGAAATAGACGCAAAAATGATGATTGACACTGGTAGTATGAGATCATTCATAAGCCCTCGAAAAGCTTTTGAATATTTCAGTGAATATATTAGAAATGAAAATTTTGTAGTTGTGAGCACCCATGCTTCTAGCGTGCATGATAAGGTAATAGAAATACCTCTTTTGCCTTCTTTCGCGACAGACTCATGGCATAAATTTTATATCTATGACGTTGATGCACGATATGACGGAGTTATTGGTAACGATCTTTTGCAACAATTAGATGCAGTAATTGATTTAAAAAATAAAATAATTAAAACTAGCACTACTTGTATTCCTTTAATTAATAATAACTTAAATTATATAATTGACATACCTTCACGCACCGAACAACGCGTTAAATTACCTGTCGATCAGCATTCGGGCGATGCTATACTTGACTTCCATGAATTTGAGAATGGTATGCGTATGCCTAGCGCTATAGTCAACTGTGTAAATGGATACGCATATACAGTAATTCAAAATTGTTCAGATAGTCCTAAACGACTTAATATAAAACATCCATTTCAGGTAACTCAATATGAAGATAATAATATTAATGTTAATTTTATTAATAACTTAACTGACTTTGAGACCGACAAACTACTTGAAGACAATTTAAGTAAACTTAGACTTGACCATACGAATGAAGAAGAACGTGAAAAGGTTTATAGACTCTGTAAAGAATACAAGGACATATTTTACTGTGACAAAATTCCCTTGACATTTACTAATTCTGTAAAACATCACATTCGAACTAAAAACGAAGACCCTATATATGTGAAGCCATATAGACAGGCTCCGTTTGTCCAAGACGAACAAATTATTAAGCGACAATGTTATTCAAGAGTCACATTCCCCTTGGAATGCGCCCGTTCACCTGGTGCCTAAAAAGATGGACGCATCCGGTGAAAGAAAATATAGGATGGTTATTGACTTCAGAAGACTTAATGAAATTACTATAGATGACAAATACCCACTACCGAATATTCATGACCTCTTTGACAAATTAGGGAAAAGTATTTACTACACTACGCTTGATTTAGCAAGCGGATACCACCAAATCGAGTTAGATGAAAATGACAGACAGAAAACAGCTTTTTCCACTCAAAATGGACATTTTGAATTTCTCAGAATGCCGTTTGGGCTAAAAACTGCCCCAGCCACATTCCAGAGGACAATGGATAACATTTTGCGTGGATTACAAGGATTGCATTGCATGGTATATTTAGACGACATTATAGTTTATGGAAGCAGCCTTGATGATATGATACATAATTTAAGAACCGTTTTTGACAGACTAAAAGCCACTAACATGAAAATTCAACTTGACAAGTCAGAGTTTTTGCGCAAAGAAGTACTTTACCTTGGACATAAAATTACTAAAGAAGGACTTAAACCTAATGATGATAAAATCTCGGCTGTACTTAACTACCCTTTACCAACTACGACGACCGAAATTAAGAGTTTCCTCGGACTAGTAGGCTATTACCGACGTTTTATTAAAGACTTTGCAAAAATTACCCAACCATTGACATCCTGTTTAAAAAAGCGTAACAAAATTATAATTGACCAAAAATATAAAGACGCATTTGACAAATGTAAGGAACTTTTGACACATGCCCCTCTTTTACAATACCCCGACTATGACAAACCGTTTATACTTACGACTGACGCGTCCAACGTTGCTTTAGGTGCAGTTTTGTCACAAGGAGTAATTGGCAGTGATAAACCTATTGCGTACGCCAGTCGTACCCTTAGCGATACTGAATCACGTTATAGTACAATCGAACGTGAATTGCTCACTATAATATGGGCGGTGAAACATTTCAGACCATACTTGTATGGCAGGAAATTTTTCATATACACGGATCATCGACCCTTGGTATGGCTTCGATCCCTAAAAGACCCTAGTAGTAAACTTACTCGCTGGAGACTCCGCTTACAAGACTATGACTTTGAATTAATTTACAAAAAAGGAAAACAGAACACCAACGCTGATGCCTTTTCCAGAATTAAAATTAATGCCTTAGGTACAGATAACGATAATCAATCTCTTATAGTTAATGTTGACGAATATCAGAGAAATAGCGTAGTTACGGAAAGATCTAAATCTAACGAAGTATTAGAACGCAGTGACTCATCGACAATAACTATATCAGACCTAAGTCGGACCGAAACAGCTAGTAGCGTAGAGTTTAATGATTCAATTTTACCCGAATCTAGTAAATCGTATACGGTGCATTCAGCTTTAAATGATTCCACAGGGATACCGATTTTACACGAAGCTATAGACACTAAGCCTAATCAAATTTTAGTGTTCTCATGGCTCAAAAATGAAATTAAAGTTAAGGATATCTCTAGTGAAAAACAAAAGGTAATAGAAGTTTTCCTTCCAACAGATAACGCAGAGTTAGTTAATTTTTTTTTAAAACAATACATTAAACCAAAAATTAAATATTTCATTTACTTTGAGGATAAGGAACATCGTAGATTATTCAGTAATGTAATTATTCAAAATTTTACAGAAGGTATTAATTTTTATGAGTGCACAGACCGAGTGATATATGTTAAAGATGAAGGAGAACAGAGAGATATAATACTTAAACATCATGAAGGAAAGACATGCCATCGTGGCATTAAAGAGACATTAGTTAGGCTTCGTAGGACTTATTATTGGGATAAGATGCAGGAAACAGTAACAGCAATTATAAATGGTTGTGAGGCATGCCGGAAAATGAAGTACGATCGACGACCCATTAAACCTGTGTTACAGCTGACACAAACTCAAAATTCTCCGTTTCAGGAAATATTTATAGATCTTTTTAGTATTGAAGGTAAAACTTATCTAACCCTTGTAGACGCGTTTAGCAAATTAGGGCAGGCTATTGAAATTTCTAACAAATCTACTCCAGAAGTTGTCCGTGCTTTAATGAAATATTTTTCTTATTATGGCATTCCCAGGAAGATAAGTTCAGACCCAGGTACTGAGTTCAATAATGAATTAATGAAAGAATTTTTAAGCTTACATAAAGTAGAACTTCACATTGGCACACCTAACAACCCCAATTCTATGGGTTTGATAGAGCGATTTCACTCTACATTAATTGAAATTTACAGACTGGCAAATTACGAAAAACGATGTACCGATGCGGCATCCACAATGACGTATTCAGTTATGGCTTATAATCATACGATTCACTCTGTTACTGAACTTACCCCATTCGAAGTTGTTTTTGGACATACTGATGCAAACAATCCGTATAGTATAGAGTTGGAAAAACAATATTTCCAGAAAATTATTAAAGATCATGCGAAACGAATCAAGGTTATGTATAGGCATCTTGCAGATAAGATGGTAGCGTTAAAGGAAAAGCATAGGAAAAGGAAAGATGGTGAAGTTGTTAAATTTAATGAAGGCGAAACTATTTTTGCGAAAGACGTTAACAAGCGTAAAAGTAAAGATAAACCAAGATACGTAAAGGCAAAGGTTGTAGGTCAGGCTAAAAGAAATGTTTTACCAATACAAATTGGGGAGAGAATTTCTAAGACACCTATAAAAAATGTCAAACGCCCTCCACAGGTGGTGTGGCGTCCTACTGCTAGCAGTACCCACGCTGGGCCTCCATCTGCAAAATCTTGAAGGAAATCCCGGAATATTCCCGGTCAACGAAGGGCAAGCACATATTCAAACTGGTCACTGGACTATAGTTAAGGTCGTAAGTCTAGAACAGATTTATAACGATTTAAATCGCGTATCCACTAACTACGAACAATTTTGTAAACTTATTGATTGGAATGCATCATATTCTCAGGAATTTACAGATATGAAAATGCATACGGAATTTATACGCGATATCACCATTGAGAAATACCGACAACTTGTTCCACAGAAACGTTCTAAAAGAGGACTAATAAATCCATTGGGTTCTGTTATAAAATTAATAACAGGTAATCTAGATCATGACGACGCAATTAGATATGAAAAACTTATTTCCGAGTTAAGCCATAATCAAATTATTATTTCAAAAAAATTAACAATAGTCTCCAAAATGTTTGACAGTTTTATTAATGTAACTGAAACAATAAGTCAGAATACTGTAAATCTTCACAATCGCCTAACAAAGATAGAAGGGCTACTGAAAGATTTAAGCAGTAAGCAAAACAATTGGATTTTCTTAACTTATGTCACAGGATTATTTTCGGTGTTCACGAGTAGCTTTCGCACTATCTTTGCAAGGCTAAGTGAAATTGAAACAGCATTAGCCTTAAGCAAAATCTCAATATTACATCAATCAATTGTCAATTCAACAGAACTATTGTATCATTTAAATTTGATTTCTGACCATGGAACTTTGGTGTATCCACCATTTGAAGAAAATTTATTAAAAATTGAGGAAACTATTTGTGTAAAATCTTTTATAAAAAATAACCAGATAACATTTATAATGGAAGTTCCACTTACCGATAAGAAGTCCTATAATTATTTTAAGATATATTCCTTACCAATTTTCCACGAATCTGAAAATAAAACCTTAGCTATAATTCCTAAATATCCTTACCTTCTGGCGAAAGGACTTAAATACTTACCGCTTATAAAACCCTGTCGTCCATTGTCTACTGGCGATCAGCATCTATGCTCTGTAGACAATCAAGCCTTATACTACGAACTTACCTGTGTAGAGCAGCTGATGAAATTCGACCGAGATCATACTTCCTGTGAACAACGAGAAATTCAAATCGAGGAGGTCAGAGCTCAGGAAGTCAATGCTGATAGCTGGCTCCTGTATAGTAGACTAAAAACAACCCTAACCAAGCAATGTGGCGAAGATATCAGTAACCAACTTGTATTTGGCACTTACTTGTTAACCATGGAAGAGCCTTGTGACTTGCAAATCAATGGAATTCACCTTCGTCATCGTATATTTGTAGAATCTGAAGTAGTGGAAAGAATTCCTATTGTCGCCTTGCCCCAGTTGCGTATGAAAAATACCACACAATACCGAGGAAGTGTAGTGAACATGAAGGGAATTAGTTTAGATGAAGTGAAATACATGGCCTTTTCATTAAAACATAGTGAAGTGATAGAAAGTGTTTTGAGTAACCGAAAGAACTTTAGCTTCAGTGAAATTTTAGGATACGTTACTTTTACTTTAATAATTTCCAGTTTTATTGTATTTTTGAGTTATATAATTTGGCTAAAATCGCCTAAATGTTTAGTGTTTAAGAAAAATTATCGGAATGATTCTTCACCCGACCCTTCCGATAATTTCCCTCTTAGGGTCGGAGGAGTTATGAATAGCCCTCTTTCTCCTACTGCTGGTACAGCATTAGCATAGTTTACTTCTAAGAACTAAATGTGACGGCTCAGCGATGTGCTCGGCCCACCGCATGAGACCACCATGTATCTTATACAAGTATTAAATTTGCCTTCAAATCGGTAACACGTACTTTTATTTCAGTAAAATCCTGAACCTAATATAAGTAATTATAGTTAATAAATTCATTGGTTATACGCTCGAACCAAAAGTAGCTTTTGATTAAAAAAAGAATCATCCAAATCGGTTCACCCAGTCCAAAGTTCTGAGGTAACAAACATAAAAAAACAGTCGAACTGAGAACCTCCTCCTTTTTTTGAAGTCGGTTAAAAACAGCTACACTTTATAACACATTACACGCTACACTTTATACATACATGTCATACATTAGGTACATGGGGGAATGCGTACACATGGCTGTAACTTCAAAAGGCTGATCATTTCATGCAGGTACCAGGCATCTGCCTTATAACAAACAATATTTGTACGCTACTTGGAATGTAGCCAGAGTATACTTTAATACCTATGTATATTATTAAACAGGTTGCTTTCGACTGCGGCGTCGTTTATGTTACTAGAACTGGCAGTTTAGTATAATTTCGTCTAATACTTATTATTATGTTAATCCTATGTCTACCTATGGCTAATATTACAATAATTATTACTTATTTGGTTTTCTAATGTTTGCCTATGTTGTTTTTTGTTTTATTACTGAATACATACCTTTAGAAAAGATAAGGGATGTTTTGGAAATTTGCTTAGGAGCCCATAGGCCCCGACGAAATATTAAACGTATTAAATATTATTTATAAAAGGTTCGATATGAAGAGGCTGTTTGTATGCAAATGTACTAGAAATCTCACATCAAATCTCCCCAATGTGAACTCCAAACCAGATAGCAGTGGGTACGTGAGTCAACACGATATGGGAGGAAGCAGCACTAGCACAGTACACATATATAAACAGTAATCTAACTCGGCCCGATTCTCGAAAAACTTGCCTACGCGTCGCCGCGCGCTAGGGCTGTCCGCCGACAGTATTTTAATTTTATAAAACGACTTGAGTTTCTTTGTAGTTTTGTATTTATAAATGTTATATTTTCTATTTTAATAAATGCAATTCATTGTGAATAAAAAGGAAGTGTTCCATAAAAATCTATGTTTTGTTTTTATTAGTACTGTGAAGGTTCGTAAGCCTTCAGTATTGTATTAGAGACAGAGACTCTTAGGGTATGGTAAGTTCTTCTTGCAGGTTAAGGTAAATAAAAAAGGTACAACTGTCCGATTCTATAAACTTTATACCTATTGCTAAATTAATTTATAACATTGAAATCAAAGTTACAGTAGCAAGTAGCAATAACGTTTTAATGACAAATTAGACGCAAATATTCAAATTACAATTATTACAAATTACAATATTAGGTACAATTATTTCCAGACGAGATTCATAGATTCATCATTATATTCTTTATCACGTCATTCATATTATATTCGTAAAACTAAAAAAATTGTTATTTGTACCGACCGGACCGTGGTACAAGCTCCGCTCGTTCGCCTGTCGGCAATCGCCACGCAGCGGCCGCTGTTGCCCACGTATCGCACGCGTATTCGGATGTGGGTAGGTATAACGCGCTTTTCGGCCGTTTGTATGAAGAGCGACTACTGTTTATATCTTTACCGTGGCACTAGTATGGAAATCAGGGAATAGATTGATTTTTCCGATCGGCGTCGTAGTTTCGTAACCGTCAGTACTTTTGTCGTAACGGAGGTGGCGCTTCAGTTTATTATAATCATTTTTAGATGTTTGTTATTTCATCCTGATCGTTACATGAGACCCGAGGAATTCTCACGACGTATGTATGAGTGTGACTTGTGAGCGGTTTAACCTTTCCCTAAAAATAATAAATTTTAAATTTAAAACACAATCTACAGTTTAATTTCTAAACTAATATACTACCTACAGGACCGATTTCAAAGTATCTTTCACCAATATAAAGCTTCATTATTTCTGAGTGACAAAAGCTATTTTTGATATAAATATAAATATAAAACATGTTACATAACCATCGGTTCGGTTGTATTTGCATAGAAGATTAACAAACATCCTCACAATCTTACACATTTATATAATAACTAGGAAATCGCCCTCGCATTGCTTCAGTAAAAATAGAAAAAAATATAGCCTATGTCACCCGGGGATAGTGTAGCTTCCCAACAGTGAAAGAATTTTTCAAATCGGTTCGGTAGTTGCAGAGCCTATCCAATGCAAACAAACAATCAAATCTTTCCTCTTTATAATATTAGTAGGATATTACATAAAGAAAAAGAAACACTCCGCTCTTATAACTTAATGCTTCTCTGACAAGATTCTTTGCGATTGTAACAGACTGTTTTTCTACGATTGTAGTCTACTTCTAAGTTCATCCCACTATACTTAAAGTTCCCGTTCTACTTTTAAAGCTATAAATGATAAAATATAGAATTTCCACAAACGTAATGCCGTACGAACTGGATACGGAACGGTTGCAGTAATAAGATGGGACGCGATCCGACAGAATGGTGCACATCAAGCCATGTTTATCTAAACAACCGGACTGTACAGTTATTTCCGTAAATTGGCACTGTGGTGAGATCGCTGCCACTTATTATAGTCAATGTACTGAAAGAGCCTCTTAGCTGGGATTGTAGGTAAATGATGTCTTGTGAGTTTTAACAATGTTACTGTTTGTCCTTTTAATGGTGTCGTCTTCGTTGCCTGGGATAGAGATATTGTCATGTTTTGTAGAAAAGTTTAATACAACTAAATTATTACTACATTACATTTTGACACCTTCCTATGCCCGTCTAAATTATATGATAAATAATGGAGTGACGCAAATTGGTTTAAGAGTGCACCAACCTTGGACTGAGGCGTGACACGGAAGTCTATCATATACCCCATAGACCCTGGTCCTCAAACGGCGACCCTATGTCCCCATATCACAGGACAACGTCTTGTAAACCTACAGTCACAACGTATTGGATGGTTTGGGACGCATATTTACAAGCACTAACTAAGGCAATACGATTCACGATACTCGTAAGACTAACATTGTATTGTGACGACCCTGTAGCCTAGTTGTTAGAGAACCTGCCTGCGAAGCGAGGGGTCCCGGATTCGATTATCGGCCGGGGCAGATATTTATATGACAGATAAATATTTTGTACTCGGGTGTTATAGTGATGTGTATTATGTCCATGCCACTCGCGTCACAGGGAAAAACCTACTGCGGGGGTATGAGTGTGTAAGCGTTTTATTGTAACTGCTAAAGCCCTATCAAGTCGGCTTATTCCTTCAAGCCTTCGATCACGGCTCAACGTGAAATAAAAACTTTAGGTTACTTTCCCCCATAAACCCGAACAGCACTATCTCGTTTATAACCTATTTAGAGAGGTCTCAAACTTAAGGACGTTTCCTCCGGGGAGGCATGCGAACTCGCCAAATATGTTTAGCACCAGCGCTATAAACAATTTGTATCGTAAACTCGTACAAATCATCCCACCGAAGAGCCAACTTGGGTAATAAAAAAGGCAATATGGCGTTTAGCGCAAACGGGCGAATGATAGCCTGTAAACGATTTCCTTCAGTAGCCTGTATCAGGAAAACAACGCCGTAACTTATTGAGACGGCTAAATACAGGCCTCAGTTTTTCTGCTATTATTTATTATGCACAAGTTAGTGACATTTGTATTTTTATTATTGTACTATTTTCATTGTAGCATTATTTATCTCAGTCTTAGTCTTAGCAATTCAAAACACAAATTATTATCTATCCTTTTAAAAAATACTTCTCAATTTTCTTTTGATTACAAAGTTTAAAAAATTATATTTTTGAAGTGAAACTTCTTTAGAATCGTTAGTGATTTGAAACCGGATGCAACGACAGGTAAGATAATATAACCGCTAATTTCGACTTTCAATTTAAATTCTCCGTAGCCCAATGGTCAGGACGTAGATTCACAATACCCGATGCGCAGGTTCGCATCTCCCAGTATTTCTTTTTTTTTAGTTTTATTTTTTTTTTAGTTTTATTTTTATACTGTTTTTAAATACTTTCAAATGCTCTTTTAAATATTTTCAAAGAATTTTTTTTCATTCTAGTTTTATTTTTGCGTCGATATTGACGACACATTTCGGCATTAGTTTTCGGCATCTTATAAAATTTATTATTTAGCACAACAAGATACAAAAATACTCACAAATAAGAGCTCTTTGCTGCGCAAACCCCTCGACAACAACACGTAAATTATTAAGTAGGTACCATCTAGCAGCCGTCTTACACAAAATTACTGTAGCGCGCCATCTAGCAACTAACTAAGAAACAACAATCGGTTGGTCGATCGATTTTTCTTATGTTCGTGGTTACCTTTTAAAAAGTGCTAAGTTGTATTCATAGATGGCGCGAGGAACTAGGTAGAAGATTCGATTTATTGACCAAAATTTTGGAAAGTTTCACTTCTACCACGTGTGAATTGCACACATTTTAATTTAATTAATTACGTTAAAATTTTCCAAAAAGAATAATTAAGAAGCAATTATGTTCTTTAATCTGAGCAATAGAAATAAGTAATTTAGTTTTATAAAAGAAAAAAAAAGCTTTACATAATCCCTGCAACAGTCTTTACATCCATACTAATATTATAAAGCTGAAGAGTTTTTTTTTGTTTGGTTCAACGCGCTAATCTCAGGAACTAGTGGTTTGATTTGAAAACTTCTTTTTGTGTTGAATAGTTCATTTATCGAGGAAGGTTCTCTCATAAGGAGATGCTATACGAGTATGTAGCTGCGTATCGAATAGAAAGTGAGAAGACTTAAAATGCATGTATGTAATATCCTACTTACATTATGAATGTGTAAGGTTGTGACGATGTTTATTACTCTTTCACGCAAAAACTACTGAACTGATTTTCATGAAACTTAGCGCACAGGTAGATCGGGATCTGGAATAGGATAAAGTGTATTATTATCTCGGAAAATGCGAGAAAAGCTGCGGGCAGATTGTATACGTATTGTTGAATCAAGTTTATTTTTAACCAACTCAAAAAACGAGGAGGTGAGAACCTTCATTTAAATTCAACTAATTTTTTTTATGTTTGTTACTTCAGAACTTTCGACTGGGTGAACCGATTTTGATTATTATTTTTTTAATCGAAAGTTGGTGTTTGTCATGTGGTTCCACTTAAATTTGAGCGAGATCATAGAAGTAATTTTTGAGTTATCCCTAATTTTGAAGTCCGTTATTTTTTGTCAAGAATTATTTGACGTCCAAATCTCAAAAGTTATTTTTTGAAACACTAACCAAAACAAATTTTCATTTCCTGGAGTAATATTATAAACTAACCGATAAGATTTATACAGTTATTACAATTAATAACTACAATCTCCGGTCAAAGTATCAGAAACAGTTTAAAGGTGAGTACAAAACAACTACTTTCACGTGCAATGATATCGTAAGTGTATAACTACTTTAAAACTTTAAAACAAGTAAAGTCTATTACATTATTTGCCACTTGCCAGGCGCTCTTCTTTGTATTCAGTATACAGTAAAATAAATCACCATTACCGCGAAAGTGTAAACTATATACTATATACAGGGTGTCCCAGCGCGAAGTGACCGCCCGGCGTCTATTGATTAAGTGGACAAAACTATCGACAAAAACCATTAAAGTAAAGGTCTTATCGGTTCGGTTTATTTTTTATTAGCTTTTTAATTTTTTTTTAGAAAAACCTGACTTCTTGCACTATTTTCAAAATATTTTTTTTGTTTTTACATTTATTTTCATTCTGTTTTTTGTATTTAGTAGCTGTTTTCATAGTTTATCTATTCGAGGTATAAAATCTACCTTAAATTGAATACGACATTTTTTAAAAACAAATTAAGTAATTTTTTTTTGAAAAAAATTACCCTTTTTCATTGAATTTCGCTAAAAAGTTAGAAAAATGCCCTATGAATATTATTTTTTTATTATTTATTATTAAATAACATGATATTACCTACAAAATCTCATTAAAATGTTTGTAGTTATCTCAGTCATTTACCGAACTACAAACTCTTGAAGTATGCACCCTATTTTGGATAATAAGAAGAGTAGACTTTTAAAACCAGGCTAGTGGATCATTTAAGTGTCTTACTATCAAAAATACCTTTTGCCCTTTGATATAATAATTTTAAAGGCAAGGAAACAATAAAAACAAATGGAAATTTAAATCATTTATTTAAAAAAAAACAGTAATTCATTCATAAGGGTTTCTAAACGACCGCTATTGGTATTAATACAGGCTAAGGCTCAAAATGACATCCTTTGAGTGGTTCTTTGCACTTTCAAAATGTTCGCTCCTATTTTTATGGTAGCAGCATCAATCCTCTGTTTCAATTGTTCTCTCGTAGCTATTGGCACAGCATACACTTTTTGTTTAATGTGACCCCAAAAATAATAATTAAGAGGCGTTAAATCAGGAGACCAAGAGAGACAGGTGGTCCAGTAGCATGGTCCTCCAAGGTCTCAATTGAAACAAAGTATTGATGCTAATGCTACAAAAATAGGAGCGAACCTCTTGGAAGTGCAAAGAACCACTCAAAGGATGTCATTTTGAGCCTTAGCTTGTATTAATGCCAATTGCGGTCGTTTCGAAAACGTTATGAATGAATTACTGATTTTTTTTAAGTAAATGATTTAAATTTCCATTTGTTTTTATTGTTTCCTTACCTTTAAAATTATTATATCAAAGGGCAAAAGGTATTTTTGATAGTAAGACACTTAAATGATCCACTAGCCTGGTTTTAAAAGTCTACTCTTCTTATTATCCAAAATAGGGTGCATACTTCAAGAGTTTGTAGTTCGGTAAATGACTGAGATAACTACAAACATTTTAATGAGATTTTGTAGGTAATATCATGTTATTTAATAATAAATAATAAAAAAATAATATTCATAGGGCATTTTTCTAACTTTTTAGCGAAATTCAATGAAAAAGGGTAATTTTTTTCAAAAAAAAATTACTTAATTTGTTTTTAAAAAATGTCGTATTCAATTTAAGGTAGATTTTATACCTCGAATAGATAAACTATGAAAACAGCTACTAAATACAAAAAACAGAATGAAAATAAATGTAAAAACAAAAAAAATATTTTGAAAATAGTGCAAGAAGTCAGGTTTTTCTAAAAAAAAATTAAAAAGCTAATAAAAAATAAACCGAACCGATAAGACCTTTACTTTAATGGTTTTTGTCGATAGTTTTGTCCACTTAATCAATAGACGCCGGGCGGTCACTTCGCGCTGGGACACCCTGTATAACAATATGACTCGCTCGTCCATAAACATTACGAGAATCAGAGGTATTTCATGGGTATTTCCGACATTTTCACTGCCGATAAATAAACAATAGACATACATTAAGTACATTAAAATACAATAGAAACAGTAAAATAAGTATTGATTTATTTATTTTCATTTTAAATTGAATCATTAAGGGTTTGACCACTTTGTAATTTGGTGACTACATACAGGTATAGTAGTTATAGTAACAGATTCTTTACAAGAAAAGTTAGAACAAGAAAATAAATTAATTTTGATAACATGTTTATTACCTACTGATACCGGCAGTGAATTACTTATCAGCATTAAAGGCCTGTCCTTTCGTTTTCATATCCTTAGCGACTGACATCCAATAAAAAAATGTTTTAAATTTAATTTCCATCTCATTGCACTGTTAACTCGCAATTATTAATCTTCTGTAATAATATTTTCTTTGTCAAGTAATATAAATTAAATACACTACACCCATGTTATCCCATGGCAGTGAAACGAATCCCTTAAGCTGGATTTCTAAAAGAAAACGGGTATTCATCGCTAAGAAAATTTTATGCTTTGAGCAATATTCAAGAATATTGTCAATCCAATTGTGTTATAACTTTTGTGAGGCTATAACGTGAATATGTGTTTGAGGGTAAAAGCAATTTTACTAGACAGATATAATATTATATTATGAGTATCTGAAAATTCGTGAATATTTTTAGGTAATATATTGAGGTAATTTGGTACTCTTGTATGCGGATATTAGGAAGTTATCAAATTTTACTTCGTTTTTACTTTATGTAGGTAGAATTTAATATCGGTTCATTGGCAGCCTTGGCTTTTATTTATATAAATACTAGCTTTTACCCGCGACTTCGTCCGCGAGAATTTAGAGTTGAATCATTCTAAAATGTTTTAGATGTTAGGATGTTTGTGAATTTATCACGTAATAATGGCAGAATGGAAATAAATGAAATTTGGCACAAATTATAAACTTAACATTCTGCTTTTCATCACAAAAATGGACATCGTTGATGTCGACAACGTGTTTATTATTTTGCGTCCTAGCAAGTTGCTAATGATTAAAAAAAATCAGTGAGAAATAAGCATGTCGCGAGAAATAAGTTAAGTGGCAGGCTTCTTCAAGGTCTGCCTAAATGGGCACATCATTGACACCAGCAATATGCTCATTATTTGGCATCCCAGTGAACTGCTAAGGGGTCATACAAAATAGTGAACGTCATGAGTAATAAGTTTATTGGCAGGCCAGTTCGAGAACTGCTGTAACGCCGGAACAGTCAGGTAAACGACGCTAGCAACATGCTCATTATTTGATGTCCCAGCGAGCTGCTAAGACTGTAGATGAAACAGAATCACGGAGACGGGTTGTTGCTAGAGTATGATGCGAGTTCCAATTCGCGAGTCTCAATAGCCACAGATGTCTAAAAAGGGACAAAATTAATAAAGCCTTTAAATTTTGGGATGCGCAGGAAATAAAAGACCACACCGTAGAGCAGAAACGTAGAAAAAGAATGAAAGCGAAAGGATTGACACGCAGCGGGCCGCATGTATATTATTATACTCGTACATGGTCAGCAACGTTTAATGCAGTACTGTTAACACATGTTTTTCAATCAAGTACGAGGTTGAACGTACTTCCTGGCACAAAAAAGTTGATGTAGAAGAGCCGTATTGGGCCGGCTTAGAATACTAATCCCAATCCCATGCCGGATTTGTGTCGTAAGAGGCGACTAAATCCGGCCCACTGGTAGTAGGCCCCCTTGGAGGTTGTTAGTTAATATTTTTTATTTCATCAAATTATTACCATTATTAGTACCCGTTAGTACCCACTTGTTTTCCGAAAAACTGTATGTGCTCTTGTTTGTACCGCTGAAAATTTTGTTTGTACCCCCATTTTTGTTCGACAAAAACCTGTCACACCTGTAGTTTTCGGCCCTAACAGCCATTTTACACTATGAAGGAATTGCACGTGTCGCTGTTGGTTCCCCATCGTTTGTACCCGTTAGTACCTATTTGTTTGCCGAAGAACTGTATGTGGTGTTGTTTGTGCCGCTGAAAATTTCGTTTGTACCCTCATTGTTGTGCAAGAAAACTCATCAGACCTATATTTTTCGACCCTCACAAACATTTTTCTCTATAAATGATTTCCATGAGTCTGTGTTGGTTTCCCATCGTTTGTACCCAGTAGTACCTACTTTTATTGTGAAGAACAGTATGTGGTCTTGTTTTTACTGCTGAAAATTTCGTTTGTACCCCCATTTTTGTTCGAGAAAAACCTATCACACATGTAGTTTTCGGCCCTAACAGCCATTTTACACTATGAAGGAATTGCACGTGTCGTTGTTGTTTCCTCATCGTTTGTACTCGTTAGTACCCTCTTGTTTTCCGAAGAATTGTATGTAGTGTTGTTTGTACCGCTGAAAATTTCGTTTTTTACACTCATTGTTGTGCGAGAAAATTCGATCAGACCTTTATTTTTCGACCCTCACAAAACATTTCTCACTATAAAAGATTTCCATGAGGCTGTGTTGGTTTCCCATCGTTTGTACCCGGTGATATCTACTTGTAATGTGAAGAACAGTATGTGCTCTTGTTTGTACCGTTGAAAATTTCGTCTGTACCCCAATTTTGTTCGAGAAAAACCTATCACACATGTAGTTTTCGGCACACTATGAAATAATTGCACGTGTCGTTGTTAGTTCCCCATCGTTTGTACCCGTTAGTGTCCACTTGTTTTCCGAAGAACTGTATGTGGTGTTGTTTGTACCGCTGACAATTTTGTTTGTACCCCCATTTTTGTGCGAGAAAAACCGATCAGACTTGTAGTTTTTGACCTTAACAGCCATTTTACTCTATGAAAGACTTCCACGATTTGGTGTTGGTCTTCCATTGTTTGTACCCGTTGGTACCCACTGTTATTGCAAAATACATTGTATGAACTTTTTTGTATTGTTAGATATTTCGTTTGTACCCCCATTTTTGTGCGAGAAATACCGATCAGACCTGTAGTTTTCAGCCCACTTAGCCATTTTACTTTATGAAAAAAAATGTAAAAAAAAATTTTTTTCATCATTTTTCAAGTTTTTATGCCGGTACAATCCGGTACAAACGAAATCCTTCGAGTTTGTATCAATTTAAATCTCGAGTTTTCATGTTGGTTTTGGAGCCAATTCCCTTTCCAAGGGTAGTACCAAATTATGTTCACAATAGATCCCATATTTATGTACATAAACCAAGACTACATCGCCACTACGTCGCCAAACTCAGGTGGCATGATAAAAAAAATGTCTATTTGTCTGTGCGTCAGTTTTTACAGTGTTAATATTACGAACAATAAATATTTTTAAAAATTGTTCAGTTATTTCAATTATTCCGTTGAGGATATTTCGTCTCTAAAACATACAACGATTGATAATGATAAAGTTATGGACAATGTTAACGATAACAACAGCTAATATACGGGTATTTAAACACGATTCAATGATTCCCTACGACTGAGAAGCTCACTTTTTTATCTCCAGATTCCATCCTCATATACTCACTATATTCAAGTATATAATTAAAAAATAATTATAAACAACCATACAACTAAAATCAGTGACTTTTTTTCAGTGATATTGCAATCCAACGATCTTATTCATAAAAATCTCTTTTCGTAGGTTTGTAGTGATCGGCTAAAAACACTGGCACAAACGCACGCACAATAACAAAAAAATAAAGCAACTTTGACAGTAGGTTGACGACACACTAGGACTTTATAAGTTTACGCGTTCATCCGACACACTTGAATAATGATTTGCTTAATAGGTTAACAAAATTTATATTTCATGCTATAAAGTAAATTTATAGATATTTACTAATGTTAAAAACAAAATTTGATGATATTTTGCAATTATTTAAACCTGATACGACATATTAAAATACTTCAATCGCACCTCATATTCAGAGCTAGAAAAGAAATTTGATAAGCTACGAGTATTTCTTCAACGTAAAATTATTATTTTTTACATAGCTTATCGATCAAGTGCTGGGCGCGAGGACGCTCGAGAAACGCTGGTGTGTAAGAAGCCTTAATTTTTGTCAAAAAATGCTTTGTTGATTTATTTGATTTTTATACAAGATCGATGCATACTAAAGCTTTCATTGTATGATAAAAATTATCACAATATTCCTGACCGCAAATTTTTTATATGTTACTTAATAAACTTATTAAAAACAATGAATAATTTTATAACCTAGTAACTCAATCAGCTATTTTGACTTTTCGAGTGTCACTGTGATGACAAACTTCAAAACTGTTTTCCTATTCCTATAAATTTTACTTCTTCTCCCTCGGGAACAGATCAATATCTCGGGATAAAAAGTATCCTATATTTTATTCTAGGTATTAAAATATCTGTGTGCCAAATTTCATCTATATCCGATTAGCCGTTTTGGCGTGATTGCATGACAAACATCCAAACATCCAAACATCCAAACATCCAAACATCCAAACTTTCACATTTATAATATTAGTAGGATAGGATTTAACGCTTACCACACTCATACCCTAGGTTTTTACCTGTATTACGGATGGCATCGACGACTTATATAACACATCACACTAACACTCATGACCCGATTACAAATATCTGTCTGTCAAACTAATATATGCTCCGGCCGGGAATCGATCCCGGAACCCTCGCTTCGCAAGCAGGGTCGCTACCAACTAGGCTATAGGGTCGACTTTGAAGCTTTTATATTCGGTTGATAGCATAGAGGCCATAGTAACTTTGTAAAATTGTACGTTGGACGTATAATTCAACATTTGTGTAACATGTTAGGAAACATTTCTCGAAGCAATAACTAAAACCGTACGACTAGTTATAGAAGCGTATAGAGAAAAATAAAATTATAGCCATGTAGGTTACATAGGTGTACATAGGTTTATATTGTATTTTAGTTTTATTACTCGTAGTTTGGAGGTATTGATTGGGGCTCCGGCCCCCTATCTTCCCTGGCTCCTCCCGTGTCCATCCATTGTTCGCGGTATGCTGTGATGAACAGCGTACAATACTGATGCCAGTTATGTTTTTGGAACGAAGTTCCTTATCGCGCGTTGTGAAAGGGGGCTAGACGGAAAAAATTCTTACGAAAAGTTGTCACGACACTTTTTGAAGTGATTCAGTAACATGAAACTAGATGGCGCTGTACAACTTTCTGAATCACGCTAACACTTTTTGAAGTTGTACAGCGCCATCTAGTTTCATATTGCTGAATCACACTGCTGAGCGCATCAATACTTAAATCGAAAGGAACTTCGTTCCATCCGGGTGTCCCTTGACACCTTTTAATTTTTTTCTACTAACAAGACCGCTGGGCTGTCTGCTACCGTGTTTAATTTCCAAGGATATGTTTACCACTCAGTAAAGGCAATTATTATCTAACGAGGTATTCTATGCGGCCAGCTGTAAAATGTTCCATACGTACCGTAATGTCGGAAAATCAGTAATAATGCGGGTCTTCCTTTTTTCGGTCGGCAACGCAGCAGTGCTACGTTTGGTGTTTCTGGTGTCAATGGCCACCGGGTGTCTCGTCTGCTAAAGACTATAAGGGACATATAGCTACGTTTTCTTGCGATATAGCCGCGCAAAATATGAACGTAGTAATTGCGAAATGCTAATTTGTTAATGCGTAGCTACTTCCGCACTACTAAAAAGTAGCCGTATGCGATTTGCTTAAACTTAGCTTTAATTTGTTTATATATATTATATTTTCTTAGGTATGGTTATTTATAAAATAAACTTAAAAACTGATTCATTGTCCATACTTAATCCCTCTAGTAAATTAATTAGGTAATGAAATGAAAAAAGTCCGACGCGTTCCGTCTCAATTAAGACGAGATTGACGTCGACTTCCCTAGAGTATTGTAGGTATTATTCATCATTTACTGGATATAGAAACCAATTGGGATTTCGCCAAATACTAGGTAATACCTATTAATTAGTTCAACGGCACCTAATTTTGTACAGTATAATGATCTGTTGTAACTAATATACTCGTCAGTTAGAATGTTCACTTATAAGTATATTGAAAGTGTTATCTATTTATTATTTTTATTGTACTGATATAATTAAATAATTGTTTGCTAAACTTAATAAGGAAAACGAAGATAAATCATCAGAAAAAAATTATCCCATAAATAAAACCCTAGAAATTAGAAATTGTGTTCGTTATTGTTGAGTTTTAAAAATTTTCATAAGCGTCTCCGTAGCAAAATATAAGATGAAGATAGAACATGAAATCGATGCAAAGATAGATGAAGGCCATTATTATCTTGACCTGTTTGTTTTTCAAGAACTTCCCTAGTGCTAGCAAGAAAAATCGTTGACTTTATAGTTAATTATTTGAAGTAGGGATTTATAATATGAAAAACAGGAATAATTCAATCCTTATCCAATATCCTTCAAAATAAGCAGATGCGTTGCTTGCCAAGAAGACAACGAGAAACAAAGAAAGAAATCTCTCATGAGCTCGGTTGCAACACGAGTCGATTGGCAAGACGGTAGTATTAACGCTTCGCAATCATTGCCCCAAACTAGGATTTCTTGTATCGTGGGTGCCATTAACAACACACTGAGAAAAGAAGAAACTCATCATTGAAATTTCTGCCTCGCTGGAAATCGATCTCAGTGTAGTCACCCAAAGGATGCTCCCTAGGGAGCGCCGCTAGCACCCCGCCTCTTCAAGCAAGGTCGCCTCCGATGTAGACTTAAAGGTCGTATGACCAAAGCCAGCCCCAAGGCTGAGTTTTATTGGGTGAGAGTTCCACATAACCAGCACAACCGGCTGTGCTGATGTGCATAAGTCATCTTCCCGCGCATCTCCGGAGTATTCTCCTTGTTTTCTCTGGACAGAAAAAAACTGCGGTTTCTGTAAGTATCTTATTATTCTTCAAGCTCTTTGTGGCATAAACAAAATTTAGCACGAATAAAATTTTGCTTTCTCATGGGACCTTCCTGCTTAGTCAATCATCAAAAATAAATGAGTATTAAAAAAACAAGCTGTTGGCTGCTAAGGAGATTTCTGGTAGGTATGTAACTTTGTATCATAATGCAGTTAGCATTTGTAAAATTTCATGTCTGTATTGTTTTGTCCAAGAGTCTCATCATCTGGAGCCAACCCTGAGCATAGTATCATGTTATTATACCGTTGTCATAAAAATGATTGTCATCGGAAGCAAAGTCATACGTGTTTCAACACCGTAGGATGACAATTAGTTCTCATTATTCATCTTGCAAGATTTGACTCATACATATTACATGCTAACAAATTAACTAACAAAACAAATTAGATAAAAGCTTGTAAAATAATCGAAGCACTCATAGGCTGGTGGCTTGTGTTGATCCTATGCGATCGACAAAGTTAAGCAACAGTGGGCACGGTCGGTAGTTGGATGGGTGACCGCTACTGGCAAAAAAATTCTTGAGCGTTTCCGTGCTCCGGAGGGCACGTTAGCTGTCGGTCCCTTCTTCCTTCCGACACTCCGGGTTGGCTACTAACCCCTCCATCAATCCGCACTGGAGCAGCGTGGTGGAGTTTGCTCTAGGCCTCCTCAAGAGGACAGACCCGTGCTCAGTAGTGGGCCATTAATTTGATTGAAGTCATTGTAATAATAACTTGATACATTTACAAATAGTAATTTCTTAAAGCTAAGATAGATGAAAAGAACTAGGTTCTCCTTATAGGTATATTTCACAATAGAAAGTTCATCTACTTCGTCCTGTTTTTTTTTGTTAAAAAAGCCCCCACAGCTCGTTAGTGAAACTCGTCTAGAAAGTTTTATTCGGCAGATTTTCATTGAAATCCCTTATTTAACTTTGTCCCGACATCAGTCCACAGATTAATCCCAAGATACACTGAAATTTTTAATAATGTCAATTATTTATAACACTCCGTCCTACAACAAATCATGACGATTTTTGTAATAAATCTTGGAATATCTTCTTTATTTATTCTTCTTCTACACTCTTTGATGGAAAAAACAGATCCCGTTTTAGTTTGTATCTAATTATAATATTATGTATAGCAAATCATGCCATTTACGTAGCAAATTATATTGAGAGACCACTACATCGTTTGCGGTTCTGTAATCAATGACCACACCTCGCCATTTCTGGGGACTAATATTGAATGATATCTGTGTAACCGATATTCCGAATTTAAAATTAAATATTATGTTCCGTAATCTCGTCCTCATATTTTGTACTATGTAGTACGTGCTCTGTGCTACTTGCCGTCACAATGTTTAAAGATAAGCGCGTTCTTCATTCTCTGTGGTGCGTCCCTAGCTCCATCTGTCCACCACTGGCAATGTCATTGTGCTTTTTTGTGCAAAACGTGCTGTCACGAAATTTTATTTTCATTTTATTTTCGAATTTTATAATCGTTTTTACAGTCCTTTTACAGTACTTTTTCAGTTATTATAGTACGCCCAATTTGAATTAAATATGGGAAAATATGAAAAGGGAAAATGAAAATAATTGAGTCAACGGATTCTATAGTTGGAAAAACGCATGAATAGGTCCCGTCTTAGAAACAGCGGTATGTTTTGATAACTTCTATTAGCTTAATTAAACGCAGATTTTTGCCCCTGATGTTACTTCGACAAATTTTATTACACACACTAGCCTCTGGAGTTTTCACGAGAGGTTAACCATGAGAACGATGTTGTGTCTACCTATAACAAATAGGTAACTACCATGTTTCGGCTTTCACGAGGGGTAGCTAATGGTGCCGCATTTTACGCACCAAGATATTGTTACCACCTATAACAAATAGGTACCACGCAAATGCTTTCACGAGAGGTTAGCTAGTGGTCCCGCATGTACCGCGACAGGATATTGTAACCACCTATAAAAATAGGTACCACACCACGCACATGCTTTCACGAGAGGTTAGCTAGTGGTGCCGCGTGTTCCGCAATAAGATATTGTGACCACCTATTACACGTAGGTACCACGCACATGCTTTCACGAGAGGTTAGCTAGTGGTCCCGCAGGTAACGCGACAGGATATTGTAACAACCTATAAAAATAGGTACCACACCACGCATATGCTTTCACGAGAGGTTAGCTAGTGGTGCCGCGTGTTCCACGATAAGATATTGTGACCACCTATTACAAGTAGGTACCACGCACATGCTTTCACGAGAGGTTAGCTAGTGGTCCCGCATGTAACGCGACAGGATATTGTGACCACCTATAAATTAGGTACCACACCACGCATATGCTTTCACGAGAGGTTAGCTAGTGGTGCCGCATGTTATGCAGCGAGAAGGGATTCATGGAGCTTTTACGAAAGACGAGGATGGAACAGACTCAAGTCCCACAACTAGAAGCCGTTCACCTAATGATCGGAGTCGATCAAGCCGATGCTCGAGAAATCATAGAAGCAGGCGCCGCTCCTTTCCTCCAATTCTAATATCCACAGCCGATCATCGACTCTGCCTGACAAAGATGCAGTCAGACAGAAAGAGAGGGGGGGGGGGCAGACTACTACGGAAGAACAGGTACCTCGTCAATAAAACAACACCAGGTAAAGGATAGCTCTCTGCCAGCAGACGGCGAAGAGCTCCTAGGTCAGGATGGTAAGCAAACTACGTGTAATTCTATATACTTATATGAGAGCATAGCTACATGTTGGTCAGCTATTCTCACTGATGTAGATCATCAATGCAGACCTAAAAGCTACCATGTTGAAGAAACAAGATCCCCTCTCGAACTGACGTCTTCTAGTATCACCCAAGTTAAATGGGGAAGTTGTGGCAGTGATGAATGACAGTGGTATCAAATGTGACAATAGAATCTGTGACCAGCAAGTAGTCCTATCTATAGCAATCTCTACAGTGTGGATGACATGATTCTGTCACCGAATAATAAGCAGCACATTGAGGTATTGAGTGATTCAATAAGGCTGTTAGTTGACTTATTCCATGATTGGTTACACATAGGACACTAATTCTTCCTGGTCTGAACACCCATGTGACTCAGGTATCATTATAATCGACATCGGGGTCAAGAGCGACCATGATTCAGATACAATGCGGTGGTTTAAGATTATTTTATAATCAATGGTGTGAAAAGTGATATTACATCCAATCCAACCATTATTGGCAGTATAAGGGGTTATACAATGCTATTGAAACGCAAGACCACACGAACTGTTTTGTCCACAGTACAATATTTTTTCTAAAATAGAAAATAGTTTGTTTGCTCTCGAAGTAGGACAGCTATTGGAACTAGGTTCTATACAATCATGATTTCTTGCTCAGGGACATGAAGGTTGATACTTAACCTTAAGAAACTTATAAAATTTGGTGTCACCTTTATGATACTTTGTGCATTGCAGACTCCTATGATGATTGTGTGCAGAATGCATTGACTACTGGGGAATCTAAGGTTTATTATTAACTCACAAAAAAGTTCTTTAAAACTCAGTCAGGGTTGTCTTTATCTAGGATTTATGCCAGATTTTATTCCATGTTCCATATATAATATCATCTTCCCTAGAAGAGGAACCATGTTATCGAATTTGTTAACAACTACTAAACGCCCTTGCTTCGCTTCGGTAAACCTATTGGTAACCACATTTGAGTAAATAAATGTATGGACGGTATTTTTTAAATCGACATGACTTTTTTATTATTTATGAACCGATTGCAGTAAAACAGTCACTGAATGGTGATCCAAGCTTACTGCAATACAACAGTGAAAATTGCACCTAACTATAACGCGGTTCTTGAGATTGGTCGGAACAAACGCGCAGACAAGCAGACAAAAAGTACAGTTTTATTATAATATGTATATTAATGGATGATATGAAATAAAAATAAATAATAATAGTAATAATAATAGTCAAAACATAGTTGTTATACTTTGGAATTTGTCCAATTACTTGGTATTCTTGTAGTTGCTTGTAAATCCATAGAATATGGTATCTTCTATACGAAATCCCTTTAAACTACAATACAGTGATTTTAAAAGATTTTAATGGAAATTATAATGCAACAATAATATTATCAAAAGGGATTCAATCAGATGATGAACTGATCGGGACATTACACATCCAAGTAATAACAGGAAAATTATACAATTTAATTTTAGTTTACAGATTTCCTCAGATGCTTCGCAAACAGATTGCGGACTTGTCTGTAATAATGTGAGGAGTCACGGACACTGAATAGAAGAAGAGGATCTTTTCAAATAAAATTAGGAACAGCTTTTAAATGTTTAAAAACGTTTGCATCTAAGTAATTACTGCGAGGTTTTTGCTTTGGAAAGATAACACAATTGCTATAACATACGTTAAGAAAATGAAAGCTACAAGGTTTCCACATATCAATAACTTAGCGAGAGAGCTATGGCAGTGGAATGACACGTCATATGGGTGTATGCATTTTACATCAGCTCAAAAGAAAACTCCATCACAGATAGTGAATCCAGACGTTCAAAATCTGAAATCGAATGCCAACTGAGTGACATTGTTTATGAAAGTTGTATACGCCTTAGATGACAAATCACACTGGATGGATCAATTGTAACAATTTATTTACAATAGTTATCAATGCATAGTGATAATTCAATTGTGTATCTAATAAAGATAAATAAATTAATTAAATAAAAGTATACTAAGCAGATTCGATGAACCACAGGTGGTCCTCTTTGCTGATAGGAATAACACCAAATGTCGGGATTACAATTATAACATGGTTCTCAGACCCAGAAGCATATTCTATAGATACATTCATCTTGAGATGGAATGACATGTTCTTTTATGCATTTCCATTATTCACGCTTATAAGAAGAGTGCTGAAGCAAATTATAGGAGACAAGACAAAAGTTGTGGTTCCTATGTGGCTCTCACAGCCCTGGTATCCACTTTAGAACTCCATGGCTATATCTGAAAAAATAAGAATTAAACCTCGATATAACTAATTTATTCTTATCTCCTTCTACAGACTTGAACGTGTTATACATATAAGAGCCTTACTCTGATTGCAGCCATATAGTCAGGAGAACATTTCTAAGAAAAGTAATCCCTGCTTTCTCAATGGATATAATGTTAGCCTCATTATCAGGAAACAATACGGGTCTGCTCTTGGTGCATGAATTTCACACTGCCAGAGCTACAATGTGGATCCTTTTGGAAGGTTGTTTCATATAGTTCAATGAATACCATCAGGTCAGCAATTTCCGTAATAAAATAAGGTCCTCAACTCGGCATAATACGATATGATATTACGAGTATATGGGATCCAAGTATAGTAGATTCTAGACTATTTCTAGACTCTCAGCTTAGAGGTACACTCCTTACTAACGCTGTTTTTTATCTGAATTAAGGATATTGCTGTTAATTCTGATTATATAATATCAAAATTTTCAAAATTTAATTTATGAAAACTTGTGGTTCTTATCAAATACAACATAATTTAACTTTACAGTTTTTCAAACAAAATACAGATATCTGCCCGGCTAACAATCCTACTATATTATTTACACTTACAAAAATATGTGAGGCAAAATTGTAAATCATTAATTCTAACTGTTAAGAAACAGCACCAACCAACCTCACTGCAACTATCAGCCGATAGATTAAACAAGTTCGGGTTAATAGTGGATTAGACACTTCCATATTTACAGGCCAGAGACATGCTTTACTTCAAAAGCCTCGTATGCCGGCATTATTGTGGACTATTGAGGTTATAAGGAAAGCAGCCGGTTAGTTCACCTTTTCCTCCACATTTGCTTCATTTTATAAAAGACCAATGATTAGTGGTCTCAGTCTGTTAACTCAAAATGTATGCTCATTGCATAAAGACACCTACACATTATGAGACTGACAATTTAACAATTATTATTATCATTTCTTTACGTTTTTCTTAAACTGTGGTATATACGATACAATAAAAAGAGGATGTTTCTTTACTTAATATAAATATTATTTGTTAATTGTATGTGATTATCATCACGAAATTATTAATGAATGAATTATTATCAACCCAACTTTCTTCTTTGAACATCTACATAGTACAAAATATGAGGACGAGATTACGGAACATAATTAAATAGATCGGACTAACTTACCAAGTGACGTCCGATCCTCAATTATGTGAAGTAATCTCGTCCTCATCCTAGACCCAACCCTTCCCAGGTAATATTCTTAAAAGAATATACCTACATACTGCTGGTATCCTTTGAAGAATAATTTGTATTTCGCAAGTTACGTTCATAATGATCTGTATTGCCTACTCTAACCCCTTCTCTGAAAGTTGTGTTGTAGAGCTTTGAAACAATGACATTGCCAGTGGTGGACAGATGGAGCTAGGGACGCACCACAGAGAATGAAGAACGCGCTTATCTTTAAACATTGTGACGGCAAGTAGCACAGAGCACGTACTACATAGTACAAAATATGAGGACGAGATTACTTCACATAATTGAGGATCGGACGTCACTTGGTAAGTTAGTCCGATCTATTTAATTATTATAATATTAATATGTGAAGAATCGTACTGTTTTATACATATAGGTAGTTTAGGTTTGTAATATGGTGCAAAATTTATATGGGCCTTAGTGAAAAATACATTTACTATTTACAAGTTACTTCTCTTTAGACCGAACCCTCCACCAGAGAGAATGTCCTGTTCAAACTTGCACTGAAATTCTAAATTACCGGGGTTTACTGTATACACAGTTTACCTCAGTCTTTCAGCAAATATATAAAGACATAATGAAGGACTCAATGAGAAAAATCTTCATAGGATTGTCTAGAAAGTTTAATAAAGCGATCTTTCATTGAAGATCCCTCATTTAACTTTATCCCGGCACAAGGCCGTGGATTATTCGCAAGACACTCCCAAAGATACTGTAACCGTGTTTAATCAGGATTACGAAATTTCTTAAATAAATATATTTAGCTTTCTTATACAATTTGTTCTCTGTCATCAAGGACGGTCTCTGAGGGTAAATCAGTGAAGTGTTCATTGCTATTCTTATTCTATTATAATTTTTTGCTCAGTAAAATCAGGAATAATTGAGGAAATTTTGTTTATTGTTTATTGTGTGACAAATAACCGACTGCGTGAAAGGTCCAGATTATCTGCGAATATCAGACATTAGCGTAGCAGGAAAAAGTTTTTTTCTCAAAATCATGTTACGTTACCCGTGACAAAATGAATCCTTGTACATTCGTGAGAATTTCTTCTCCTTATGATATTTCTGAAGTTTTTAAGTCTATGTTGCGTACTATTAGTAAGTAATTCGACTTATTTTGTATACTCATTTGCTAATGCAATTTTATTTAAATCATCTAATAAAACTCTACTGACATTGGTCATACTGACTTGATGTGGTATTCTCTTAAATTGTGATGCGATTGATACAACTCCGTTATAAAGTCCTTGGGAAACGTATGTCTACATATTCCCACATTATGTTATGTAAATGCAGAAAATATTTACACCTGACTGTAACTCCTTCACAAAGCTGTGGATCTGAGAAAGCTTCATAAACATCCACTTCCGAACCAACTAAAGGCGATTTCACCGTATTTATATCAGACATTTACATTTTGACGGGAAACGAATGTGTTTGGTAAAAACATAAACTCTCGCGTTTAGTTTCGTAAAATAAAACTAGAATTTCGCTACCAGCTGCGCTGAATTTTAAGTGCACTTTGGCCACACGTTTTAGAAGTTTGTTTAGTTTGATACTTTAACATGTGCTGTAAAAATAACCAAAAAGTTTTCCTGTTCCGTTACCTCAAGTTCCGAAAGATTTCAGAGTTCGATTGTTGTCCGGAGCTGGATTAGAACTTCTAATTCTAACTCTAAAATATATTTTTTTTCAATACTGCTTGATAACTGCGGTTGCGTAGAAAGATTCTACGCGCAACCGTAGTTCAGCCGTAACTACGATCCATGCAACTGGGTCGAAAAATCAGTGTACAAAATAAATATCATGAGTACTCGTATTATAGTAAAACATGTTGTCTATGTTACTTAAATAATTTATGGAATACTTGTAATAATGAGAAATATTTGCAACGCGTTGGTGATGTATTTTGGATTTACTGACATAGTTGGCGCTAGCTTTTACTACCAGATAGCCCGTCTACGTTTACCGGTTATTCACATAGTAATAAAATAAGCAAATTGGCTTGTAAAAAATATACAGGTGACAAACAAATTAAAAACAAATTGGTGGAACAATACAAAGCAAATTACCTTTCGTAGATTTGATTCCCTGTTCCAAATTTGTTTCCATAGTACGTGTGCACATTCATTCTAAAAATTTTATTCCATTCAAATGTAAATATGAATTCATACTCGTAGATGGCACTCTGGGATGTGTTGGTAAAGCCATCTTCACATAGCAAGCGTCTCCAAACCACACAACGAAATCGAATTCATGCATTATTCATAAATAGATAGATATTTCATATTCTTTGGCCTCCAACACTGAATAATACAAAATGCTTGTCATTTTTGAACGTGTTTATTCAAATGATCCTAATATTAAGCTTATCTGATTTAGGTTCATCGTAATTAATGTTTCCTGATAGGAATTTATTGCTTGGAAAATATTCTGTTACATTAAACATAACTGCCAAAGTAAATTATACTTTCAGTAATCTATTAGAAAAAAATGCGTTTTTTCCAATCTATATATTTTATAATCGTTGGTGAGGAGTAAACTCCAGTCGTGCGTCGGAGCTGACAAATACAATTTTTTTCCTCATTTAGTCTTTGACATTTACTAAGTTTGCGCTTACCATCTCAGACTTTATCACTTCATCGCCGCTTAACATGAGGTGAGAATGTGCATTATGCAGCACTAACTTATTTTAGTATATGTCAAGAAAACATTCACATAATTTGTCCAGGACGACCATCGAACCTGGGAGCACTCGTTTAGCAGGCTATGTCACGATTTGTAGGCTACAAGGTCATGACAACTTTTAATCGTGTCACAAATAATTATGTCATAACTTATAATCGTGTCACAACTTATAACCGTGTCACAACTTATAATCGTGTCACAACTTATAATCATGTCACAACTTATAATCGTGTCACAACTTATAATCGTATCATATCTTAAAATCATGTCACAACTTATAATCGTGTCACAAGTTATAATCGTGTCACAACTTATAATCGTGTCACAACTTATAATCGTATCACAACTTATAATCGTGTCACAATTTATAATCGTGTCACAACTTATAATCGTATCACAACTTATAATCGTATCATAACTTATAATCGTGTCACAACTTATGATCGCATCACAACTTATAATCGTGTCACAACTTATAATCGTGTCACAACTTTTAATCGTATCATAACTTATAATCGTGTCACAACGTATGATCGTATTACAACTTATGACCGTGTTACAACTTTTTCTGCGTTTGTGACGTATGTTATATGAACAGTAACGTGTGGTTGGTTGGCGTTACCCGGATTCAGTTTTTATCATTCCCGTTGAGCGTTGGATTATTCCGAGATTGTTTTGTACTCCGCAATTTGAGTAAACTTTGGCGTTTTGTATGGCTTGCAATTTATATTTTAGACAAGGTCAAACGCTTTAATTACCACATTGAATAATGAATGAAAATTAAAATATTATAAATTTAAAAATAAAAAAAACCCGCCTGCTATCAAAAAAGCTATCATGATATACCTTTTTGAAATCCTTATGATGAGCTCTTTAATTTGATACCCATATTGTATTATTTGATTGATTTTTATTTTTTGATCAACCACTGTATTAGTTTCTTTTATTTTCACTTATTTAAGAACACTTGGGTTATTATGACGAATCCAACGATATCGTAATTATATAAATCCGTTCAGTGGTTTGGAAGATTACTTTTGGGAGGAGGACACATTGATGAGTATGAAAAGGGGTAGGGTGCACAAACAATATTTTAATGATTTTTTCACATTTATGTTTCTTTATACTTTAATTTTTATAATCGAATAAAAAAAACGGTAAACTGCTGCATTAAACTGTTTTTTCATTAGTTTTTAGTGAGCTACAACTTACACAGATCTATACATATAAAAAATGTTTATACGGGTGTCCTTTATAGACTCCGAAACCATCTGACTGTCTCACATTGGTTCACTATAAATAATTTATTTTTAAATGTAAAGAAAACCAAATGTTTAGAATTCGTGTTACCAAATGAACAACAACATGAATGTTTTACTAAGATTCAATTTGTAACTTGTTGCAGTGCTTAACAGAATAAATAATTTCTTTCTTTCTTTCTTTTTCTTTCTTTCTTTTCTTTCAAATGTAAAAAAAAAATCTCTTAAATTAAATAATGAAACATTAAATATAGAGGAATCCACAGTTTTTTTAGGGGTGACCTTGGATAGTAAACTGCAATGGGGCCCGCACATAGCATCTCTAACAACTAAACTTGCTAGGGCTGCTTATGCTGTTAGAAAAATAAGGCAGCTCACTGACGTCGACACTGCTAGGCTTGTTTATTTTGCATATTTCCATAGTGTTCTGTCTTATGGCATTTTACTGTGGGGCAAAGCAGCCGGTATAAAACAAATTTTTGTATTACAGAAAAGAGCCATTGGAGCTATTTATAAACTAAAATCAAGGGAGTCCTTGCGTGTCAAATTTAAACAAATAGGTATACTTACAGTAGCTTCCCAATATATTTATAATAATTTAGTGTTTATACGGAATAACATAACTGCATATAAACAAAATTGTGATTTTTCAAATCGTCAAACAAGAAGGATGCATCAATCGGCTACCTCTTCATACCGTCTTTCTAAAGTACAACGTTCTTTTATGGGACTAGGTATAAAATTTTATAATAAAGTCCCAAAACAAATACGTGACTTACCGATGGAATCTTTTAAGAAACTTGTAAAGGCTCAGCTCTTAGGCAAGGGCTACTATAGCATAAATGAATATTTAAATGACAAGGATGCTTGGAAATGACTAGCTAGGCAACCAGTTCTGCACAGGTTAGAGAATACCTATTTTTGTAATAGATACTCGTATAAGTTTTATTTTTAAAAGATGTGCTGAGGAGTTTCTTAACGGCTTTTCTTCTCCTCCATGACAAAGCACCTTTCCGAAAAGCTGGTAGATTAAAAAAAATGACGTGCATAAGAGTATCAGTGATACCTACATGAATAAAAGATTATTTCATTTCATTTCATTTCATTTCATTTCATTTCATTTCATCCTACCGCTGTGCCTCAAAATAGTCTCATTCAAAGGTAGTTTGTGTCTATTGATAAAGTAGATTTTTCAGTTTTCCCAAACAATAATTTGAAGATAAAAATATGCAAAGATCAGTGTCAACGTCAACACAAAAACACTGATCAGTCATTTTCATCAGAATTTTTATAGCGTAGTGGAACACACCGGGTGTCCACTAGTATTAATTTAATCTTCGTATTTTTAAACAAAATGTTTTCTGCATTATGTTATTACTTCGCCTTTCAGACGAGCCGTCAAAGCCAGAATTATTCTGGGTTTCTTTTTATTCCAACAGCAACATGAAGGAATTACGAGTCGCTTCAAAGCTTTTCCGAGATCGTGTGAGGAGCGATTTTTAATGAGACTGTGCATTTAGCATTTATCCTACGGAGTTAAAAATTCGCCAATTGATTTAATTAGTAGACAAAGGAACTCCTCAGAAGTCAACAGTACAAATAGAAAATGTTAATAGCTTGTTTTAAAAGTATTTTTAAATTAGTAATTTTATTTAATATCAAATTAACATTTATTCATTTACGGTAAATTTTTTGATTATGTCATCAATTTATCTTATTTATTTATACCAACCTTTTTCCGTCCTTATACATTTGGAGAGGACTGTCAAATAGACAGAGATCAAAAGATAACTGACCCTTTAAGTCTCAAGATTTCATTTTTACATCGGATGTAGAAAACCCTAAATAAGTCCGGTGTGGTCAAAACTTATGTAATAATTCACCGTGATGCATTGCCCACGTTAGTTGTACTGAAATTTCTTACAGTTGTTTTTCCCAGAAACGTCGTGTATAAAGCGGAATTTTAATGGAACTCATGTGCGTCTATTTCAGAGCAGGACGTGTATTTTTACTTATGCGGTCTCACGTTTAGTTTTACTTCATAAAACCAGCTAGCGAACTTTTTAGGTGTTACTTTGTACTAATACCAGACGTGGTTTAGTCGAGATAGATGATACCATTCCTGGAAATAGCTTTGCGTTTTGCTCTGAAAAGAATGCAGGCTAACATTTATAGAAGATTCTAACTATGGCCTTAAAAATAATAATGTACCTATTCGTTTGTTAAACGAAGATCAAATGTAGATAATTCATGAGCGTTTTAAGCGTCAGTTGAATCTGATATTGGTTTTGTGATAATTTGGAGAGGCACTTACTTCTGAAATAGTCACTCAATTGATGATTTAACTTATTTAAGGAATACCTGACGAAAGTTATAAAGCAAATTGAAAAATTATAATATTTTCTTTTTAAAACAATGACAAATAACGGTTATGGAGTAGAGTAAATGTACGGTAGAAGCTTCTTTACCATCCTGACCAGTTACCTCCCTCTAGAATCAAACTTGATAGCTTTATCGTATTTCGATCAAAGTGAAGAGTCAGTTAAAAAGCTTTCCAAGCATAAAAACACCGGTGTATTGTGCTCAGTTAAATAATTTAACGATACTGGCATTTCATCGTCTCTTATATCGAGTTACGGATTGGGAACAAAGAAGTAAATTTTTGACAACGAGTGCATTCCGCTAGTTGAGTGGAATGATCGTTTAGCAGGCTTTTACACTGAAATCTAGCTTGAGCGCCAAATTTTGTGATGCAGTATGCACGGGCACCGTTTTTAGGATTCTAAAGTAAAATCGGAACCCTTATAGTTTCGTCATGTCCGCCCGTCTGTCCGAAGCAAAGCGTCGAGACCCTTAGTGCTAGAAAGCTATATAGATATACAATACATATTTATTAAAACTCCAGAATCGTAGAATAAAATATTGAAAAACATTTTTTCAAGTTACGTCCCCTACAGGTGACGTGAGGATGAATTTTTTATTCATCGCGTACCCTATAGTGTAGGATATTGTTAAAAAGGTCTTTCAAAAATATAATATGTCTTCTAAGACCATTTTTGGAATTATGGATCCGTTTGCGAAATATTTGGCTTAAAATTACTGATTTAGTTTTTAGAGTCAAGTGTCTGGGGAGGGCCCCTTGCCGGCTAAACAGTTAGAGTCCAAAAGTGAAAAAATTCTCAAAAATAGGGTATACGATGAATTTACAAGGAAAACAATCAAGGCTACGTTAGGTTAAGTAGTTGATAAGATGGTACTTAATATATAAAAAGATGAAGAGTTTGTTTTTTTTTGGTTGAACGCGCTAATCTCAGGAACTGCTGGTTCGAATTGAAAAAATTTTTTTTTGTTTGATAGTCCATTTATCGAGGAAGGCTATAAGCTATTGAAATTTTGAAAATTCATCCTCTAGGAAGTTAAAATAGGGGTTTGAAGTCACTTTCATGCAAACCAACTTCGTCAGTTTTAGAGTTATAGACATGAATTTTTATATAAGTTTATATAAAAAAAATTATAACACATTTCTTTGGAAAATCATCCCTTCAAGGGTTAATTTAGGGGATGAAACTTAGTACGCGAATTCGTAATTTTTGAAGTTAAAAAAATTAAAATTGATTTATTAGCTCAAGATTAGAAACAAAATTTAAGAGTAATGCGTTTTTCTGAAAAATTATCCCCAAAGAATTAATTCTGGGTGCAAGTTAGTATGGCAACTTCGTCAGTTTTGAAGTAATAAGGGTGAAAATTTGTATACTATAAGCTTATAGTTAGGGGGAGGGAGAAGTGACAAGGGAAGGGAAGGGGGAGTGGAGATAGAAGGTGAGGCTTATAGTTAGGGGGAAGGGAGGGAAAGAGGTAGGGGAGAGGCAGGAAGGAGAGGGAGAGAGAGAGAGAATTTAATGGTCTCTGATTTGTTTAACCTACCAAAACTATAAAAGTTAAAATAACAAAGTACATTCACTGATTGTTAGGCGATAAGAAGTTCGCCGAGACAGCTAGTAGTCAATAAACTTACTACTTCGGAACCCTAACAGTGCTCGTGGCCTGACATGCACTTGCCCGGTTTTCAATTTTACTGTGTCGCTCGTTCATTATGGCTTTAATTGGTTTAAATTCTTGAAAATTAGAACGGCAAAGAAATGTTTATTTGGCTTTTTAGTTTAGTTGCCAACCCAATCTGTTCGTGATGGTACACGACTTTTATTTTCGCAACGTACTCTTTAACTTACATAAAGGAATTAGTGATTGTATACTTGAGTTAGTTTAAAGAATAACTTTTTTTTTGTTTCTTCTTTCTTGGTTGTCATCGTATTGGCAATACCTTTGTTGTTGCTAATGTATAATAGTCATGATAATCACATGTACAAACAAAAAACTTTTATTCAAGGCAATGCTTTTAATGGACCTGTTTACAGCGAATAACGTTTGTTTCTTATTTGTTACAGTTATCAGCGACGTTGCTGGTGTTACTACACCTATCGATGCACGTTGTCGACGAAGGCCATGCTGTCAATCCTAGTAAGTAAATAAACAGTGTCTTTGTATCCATTATCAAGCTGTACACGTTAATACCTACTGTAGACTATATGTTACAACACAGTTGTACGTATCTTCTATATCTGCGCAAGAATAACTTAAATTATTTTGAGCTGCATTTTTATAATACCAGTGACTGCAATAAAAAAGCAATGGACCCATTGTTAGCGTCATAAGAACATCAGTAAAAAGGTGACAGTAGTCCGGATCCACAATATATGTATAGGTGCAAGATCTTCAGTAAGTTTTAAACTTATCTCTTCCCACATATAAGGTACAAAAGTAAGAATAAATAATAATGTAATTAACTTTAAATTGGCAAATCGAAAATATTGTTCCGTTGTTTCGTTTCATTAGACACTATCAGCAGAATCATTCCAAAGATTCTCTTTTCATTAGTCTGTTATTCAGGAACATAGGTATTCGCTAGCTAAATAAACGAGTTGATTAGTCAAAGAACATTCTTGTTAAAGTACTTTGGAACTGCTATCTCTAAACAACCATTAAAGCGTTTTAGCAGTGATCGTTTAGCTTTGTTACGAATTATTTTGTATTTGAATACTGTGTATTGAAGCTTCAATGGTTTAGCCATTTATAATTGTATACAATATAAGATAATCTGAAGTGTTTTTTTTGTTTAATTTTTGCTATGCTCGTCAGCCCGATTCAAATTTTCCTAACTGGTTAGTATCACAGGCAACTGAGACCTCTGCCACAGCCAGAAATCGATTCAATGCTATTTGTTTGGAAAGCACTGTGCCTTCCAATCATCCTACCTTAATGCAATTACATAAGTCAAGGACGGTGAAATTCTCACTTTAAGGGTTTTTTTTAATTTATACACCTCAACGATTAATCATTTATGGGATACTCCAGTAACCAGTTGTTTAAGTTTTCAAAAGATAATACTTGAACCACAAACTTCAGAAATTTATACAAACCTTGACCCTTAATACTAGAATTATATTCTTAAGTTGTGATTAATTTTCAAGCTCGGTCCATTGTGCAACGTTTTAGTAAAATATTTTCCATTTATTTGATTTATGATATTCAATTGTCATCGTCCAATTAAATACGAGTAGCCTTGTCAGCCTTCGGAAATAGAACGACCTAAAATCTTTTGACAATTTAACCAGTTACTGACCTTTTTACTATCTACGTGACGTTTTATCAATATTCCTATTGATATTTACGTATTATATTGTTTACTTGTAATAATAATTTCCAACCAATTAAATTATTGTAACCACAGACATGATGTTTGAAGATGTCTGTGATTGTATCCCAGATTTCATCCGCGCGGACTAGTTTGGGGTTTAAAAGGTTTTATCTATTATTGAGATTGAGTCAACATGATAAGCAGGGTGTGATCGACGTCCCGTAATGTTTATAATACCTAGTATTACAGAATGTTTGTGTTACTATCAATGTTAAAATATACCTTACGGATACATTACGTACATTAGGATAACGGGACGTTTTTTATAACATGTTCTGCATACCTAACTCTTTAGTTGAAACCTATTATTTGTATTTAATGGATTAGGCTAAGGTGCAAGGCCTGTTGGGAATTGCTGGGTTGGCCATCTGTACCACCTGTCTGCTCACCTGGTCTTGAGAGCATTCGTGCGAAGTGGCAGGGTTTTTTGACTACTATCAGTTGTAGTGTCAGAAAGCCAATAATAAGTTAGTATCTTGCTTAATCTTGCGTAAGGCTACTGTAAGGCTAGGCGTAAGGTTTACCTTTGATGCTGCTGATTTATAATATAGAGGTATGGAAATCTATTATAGTATTATATTTCATTCAACTGATGTAACTATCTGTGCTGTTTCTTGTGTGTTCATACTCTTCTTCATATATATAGGCATGGCTCAATGGAAGTGAGGTGGAAAAATAAAAATTAAATTTAGATTAAAAATAAGATTTGACCGTCACTCAGCTGTGAAAATAAACAAAAGGATTTACCTTAAATTGTTCAAGGAACAAGAAAATTAATTACAAGTCCTTCAACTTCGGTCTCAATTTGACAATGAATTATATTTCTTAAACGGTTTGGAGTTTAATAAAAACGTTCTTGCCGTCAGGCGCAAATTGCAATTTGTCGGTAAAAATGTTCAAAGCTACATGTTTGAAGTTTTTATTTCAACCGATATGAGCGATGAAGTTTATTGCACTTTGTAAATTGTACAATACACGGCTAATTGACTGGTGCTCGTTTTTTATTTACTTTGGATTAACATTGGAAGCTTAACGAATGTATAACTACTAGTAGGTACCTACATTTATTTGAAAGGTTTTTAGCATTTTCCAGAATTTACAGTTACATCGTAAAACATTGGAAGCGGTTAACTTCAGTTCAGTGTTGCCAAGTTAGCCACTTTTTGGCTAGATCTGGCTACATATTTAGCCACAATTTTAGCAATTCATGACTTGACAAGCTAATAATTACTTGTTATCAGCTAATAATTACTTGTTATCAGCTAATAATTACTTGTTATTAGCTTGTCAAGTCATGAGTTGCTAAAATTGTGGCTAAATATGTAGCCAGATCTAGCCAAAAAGTGGCTAACTTGGCAACACTGCTTCAGTTAGGTTAGATTTGCATGTTATGGATATCCTTCTAATTCTCTAAATGTGGAATTTTGTGAGTATATTTGTTAACACACATTTAGACCTTTATCTGGAATAGGATACAATTATTATCCCGGAAAATGCGGGCAAATCTGTGGACAGTTAGTCTAGTACAAATAAATAAAATTGGAGTGTCTGTTTGTAATATTAAAATAACCGCTATTTACTAAGTACATTTGGATCTATACACGGTACATATACCAAAACAATTTTTTTACTATTTTTGTCTGTCTGTCTGTTTGTTTCAGCTAATACTGAAATGGCTGAACCGATTTTGACGGGACTTTCACTGGCAGATTATTGAGCTGATTTAACAAGGAGTAACTTAGGCTACTTTTATTTTAGAAAAAAAAATAATTTTAGAAAAAAACGCGATACGAAGTTCGCTGGGTCAGCTATGTAGTTATGAATAAAACGATGTGATTAGATAATTAGCGTGAAGAATAGATTAAACAGGTAACTGGAAGACTAACTACAAAGGAAATAAAAGACACATTTTATTGAAATGATTCATACTTTAATATGGTTTTAGATTACCCCACGGAATCTTGATTTTATGAGAATGACACTCACGATAGATTTATACGGCATTGTTTACCAAAGGGTTATCGCCTGCAGTAGAGGGCTAAAGTCCCCTCATACATTATTCAATTCCCGGTGTTTATACCCCTCGTTTACACATCCGAGGTTAACCTTGAAATAAAAGGTTGGTATCAGTTTTGACAAAACTCGTATTTGGCAAGTGTTATCTGAAGCTACACTGAAGTCAAATTGAACGAAATAAAAGAAATGAACAAAATTAGATATGTAGCTGTTTATCATTTGCATAATATATTTAGTTATCGTGGTGTCCCGGTACCATTAAAAAGGGCTAAACTTCGGTATCCAATACTATAAACTGATTTTAAAGATTTAAAAATGTATTCAGAACAAAAACAGTTTTACAAATGATATGTTCGTAAACACTGGCTATAGTATCAACTGTGTTACCACTGTTTACGCCCACCTCGGAGTACAATGTTTCATTATTACTAATTACTAACATTACTAACACAAAATATTATATTAAAATATTAAAATATAATATTACTACAACTAAGATCTTAATTTAAATTACATGATTATAGTTTTTTTTTTGTTTAATGTAATTTATTATACCCCCTGATTTTATTTTTCAGGGACCTTGATTATAGTTATGTAAAATTTAGTTCAAAAATTCCAATATATTCACACACATAGACATGTATTTATTTATACATTCGTACAGGTGTTGCTTTGTATTTTCAAACGTTAATAATATATAAACAAGCATAACAAAACTCATTACTTAACTTCAGTACAGAACACCGAGTGACGACACGGTAATAACCTAATAAAACGGATGGGAGCTGCAAAAGAAACGAAGGGTTTATAACCGTTTGGGCTAGGAAAACCGCGGTTACAATTCGCCATTCATATTTAATTTCACCAGCCGAGCCACTCTCACTTATTACCTGGCGGGAGTTATTGTTTTGAACACAAAAATATTCCCTTCCTGGAATATCAAAACGAGAATAAATAACGCTAACACGTCTGCTTGACTCTTCGGCTTTCCAACCGAATAAAAGTTTAAAAGCAATTTTATCGCTATTAATTTTTTGTATTTTTTGTTAAGCAGATACAGATATAATTGTAGCCAGTAGTTTACGTTCAGAGGGAAGATTTATCCAGTTTATACAATAAGGTATTATATCTTATTGTAGATGAACCTTGTATACGTATTACTCTCAGATTAAAGAAATAAAAGGTATTACTATCATATCGCAATTTTGATAGGTTAGAAAATTGTATGAATTAAACCAGCCAAATTCAAATTGTAATCAAATTTCAGACAAAATATTTTTTTAAAAGGAATTTAATACAAAAAATTTATAAAAAAATGCTTGATTCATATCGGGATCAGCTTGATGATTCTTTACTAATGAGCGATTAAAGTAACCCTGAGTTGGGGCGCAAGACCTTAAAATAAACGATTGTCACAATGACATGTCTGCTCTGGAAATCGATTTTGGGAGCAAGTGTAAATCTACAGCTTTGTTAAATAATTATGAAATATTCTATTTGATAGCATCAAATGGAAAGATACGCATGCGCAGATGGTAGCAAAAAGTGACAGATAAAAATATTGACAAAGCAAAAACACAAACGAAAATAATAATATCTTTTTAATACATGACAGGACCCTTCACTCAGCTATCGTCATTAGCAGCCAAACATATAATCGACAAAGCAACGCGATCAGTAGTTGGAGAGAGAGAGAGAGAGAGAGATTGACCCGTTTTCAGTAGTGGGCCATTAATGGGTTGAATCCATTGTTATGAAAACTAGAGCATACATATGCCTATGATATCTGACGCTCGTTATAATTTTACGGTTACACAAAGACAAATGGATCCTAGGAGAGACGTACTGGAGCTTCACCTGGCGCGGGAGTAATGTATTACGAAATGAAGTTTGTGTCAGACTCAACCAGAAACGTATTGTTGAAGGTCGTCACGTGTTGTAGAACATTTATCACGTGACACGCGTGTTCTTTCAGTTAGGTAGTTGTTTATTAAATTTTGAAGTTTCTTAGGCATGCTTAATGCATCTATTTTTTAATCTTTATTTATTAAAAGGGGTTTTGTCACAATGTGACTATGTCACCCCCGTACAGGCTAACACTTGTCACATAAATAAACACATAAACAATGATCAATATAAGGACTTGTATAGTTTTAACAGTTGGTTCCAGTATTGGCTCCCTCGGATAACGGTGTATCCAAAATACTGTTACAACTGTGTGTGTGTGAAAATAAAATATAACACTCGAAAATCATAAGCACAAATAATATTACACAATATTAACGGCATCATCCTGTACATGCTGCATTCCTTATGTTGTAAGTTAATCATTGTATTTATTTGCAAATAACGACATTTTGTAAATCTCACCGCTTGCTTACAAAAACGTATCATAAGAATGTAGGTACCAAATGTTTAGTTTGTATAATGTGTACATATTTCGATACCATTATTGATGTGAATAGCTCATTAGTGTACTGTGTATCCAAGACAAACCTCATGCAGGTTTTATGGATACTCACTGCAAAAAACTGTAATAATTTTTTGTTATTAATAAATTAAAAAAAAAAAAAAATCTTCCGACTTCACAGGTTCTTTTTAATTTCATCAATTGATGTCTTAATATTTAAATCCGAGCACATTCCATCATCACATGTCATGATCTACATCTTCAACCACATTGCACACGGCGCAATTAGGGGATTCAGAAGGATCCATCAGATTTTTAAACTTATTTGATGGAATGTGCCCAGAACGAAGTCATATTAGGGATACAACATCTCTTCTACTACAATGTACCTGTTCAAACCATGGGTAACGAAGAGGCTGATCTCTTAATGCATCTTAAGTCGTTTGACGATTTTGAGCTTTAATTTTAATGGTCTGTTTCCGAAGACGATACATAATATTTTTTTCAGTATTTTTTTAAAGTATTTATACGGCATATTATTGTGGTAATATTATATGTATACTAACTTCAATATACTCCTAGAATAAATAAAATTCTAATATAATTTTATACAACTAAATAGTGCTTTTTCTTCTGTGGGCTCTCTACACATATGACGTTACATGTTGCGTTTATTTAAAAGTAAAATACACAGAAGATTGTTTTATTTCGAAGCGCCTTAGTAATAGATTTTTCAATTCGTTGAATTCACAAAGCTTTGACCGATCAAAGCTTTTCCGATCAGAGCTTTGTAACGACTAAAAGCTTTTTAAAATTTAGTATAACTTTAAAAATGTTATTAAACACGTAAATAATGGACGCTTTGTAATTTTCGAATGAAAATAGTCTCAAGATAATATCATGAAAGCTAATCAATGCAGTGAAACCATTGATATTATAAAAGAAAATCCAAAATTTAACGAAGCCAATAACAAAGAGAGTTAGCAAAATATTATCGATCAAATATCACCGTAATAATATTGTCTAAGAGGAACTCAAGCATCGCTTGCGTTATTTTTGGCCCGAACAATTCGTTAAACGAATTGCTTTGGCTTCGAGTAAATCTTTTATTTTTCTAATTGTAACAATACATTCACCATTCAATATCTAAGTATTCAAATTACGCAACAAAGTACTTGGATCTTGAAGCGTTCGGAGTAAAATGATGTAATTTGATAAAATGTTAAAGTAAAAGGGGCTTTCGAAGAACAACTTGCTTTGTCTAAAATATCCTGTTCCCTCGTTGTAATCTTGACTGACGTGACGTGAATTATAGGTATCTTTTTGATCTTGTAACATTTTTTTCATGTATATGAAATATTATATTTAGGTACTAGGGGTATATTAGCACGTTAGTGATACATATAACAGAGAAAGTTTTATTTAAATTAAAAAATACTCTGTATATTGATCAATGAACTAATATAACTAACGTACAATTCGTTCACTGATATTGATACCAAACATTAGATACTTTGATAGCGCAGAAGTTAAAGAAAATGTGATGCAGCAAAAAACAAATGACATCACAGACACGCATCACATTGACAGTGAGGCAGTTAATTAGTTTTTACTACTTTTGATTTTACCACAGAAGCCATAATAGTACATAATAGTATTTACCCGCGATATACCCTACAACCCTATGCCGATATTTGAATAATGTTTATAATGCGTACCTACAACCTTTATAAATAGCGCAGCTAAAAGGTGTTATAGTCCTGTACTAATTAAGTAATTGTCATATTAATTTAAAAGCACTGTATGCTTTCCGAAAAAAATAAAATAAAATAAAATAGACATAAAAATAAACAAGACATTAATAAACACGTTATCATCATTATTGCAACTTACTATACATTTTCTACTTATTAAATTCGTCCAGTACTAATAACAACAGAGATAAGATAAGTGTAAATGGTTTTATGTTACTACAACGCCCAATGTGCCAGTTGTTTAAAAACATAACTCATAAAAACCTCTAAACAGCTTTAGTAACCTATTTACCAAGACCATTCCAATGAGCTCAAACACGGTACAGAGGTTCTCTGGTGGATGAGTAGATATCAACAATAATATTCCTTATCCTCACTTCTAATAAAGACTCTAAATCGCAATCATCCTCCTTCTGCAAAAGCGCGATGCCACAGCTCAGATATATTATACTCATATTTTTCCATTACCCTTCCAAAGCGAGAGCTAAACGATAAAGCGGGTGGGCAGGCCAGCTGTAAGACAAATGGTCCGCCACGACGTGACACGTATTTCCAGAAATTTCGCCTGTCTCCCCTGTGACTGCCATGAACTTCATTTTCATAACACAGCACTTCACACTGCCACGCGTTTGTCCACCATGGTCAACGCGAATGCAGATGGTCTTCAAGAAAATGAAAAGGTTGACAGCAGATATCGTCCCGAGAGAACACACAACCACCGGCGTGTGGTATAAATTTATGTTCTAAATTATAGCCCGGATACTGGAGATATGATGATTCTTCTCGAGCTAATATTTGTGTCTCCGTTGAAAAGAATAAGACCGGCTGCGCCGTTTCGAGATGGTAGTGAACGGCGTTGAGGTTATAATGTAAGCCCCTAATGTTGCAGAAGTCCACTAGAAATGTGGAAGAGGGTGCCGCTGGTTTGAACCTTTTACTTTTATTTTTCATTTTCATAATTTTATTGCGGAGAGGAAAAAGAAAGGTTTGAGGCATTACATCGTCGAAGTTACCAAGTTCAAAGCGTAGTCAGTAAAACTCTCTCGGCGATTTGAGTAGAGTGAATTACTGGCACGGCGAACGGAAGGACCCCCGATCCGACCCGCGAATAAAATCCCCGTCCACATCCAGCTCCCAAACCAGCAAGGACATCATTCGACGGGCTTTTAACATTGGCGGCGGGACAGCCTCTCAGGCCAGAACTCCTGGGTTCGGGTCCTCTACAACCAACGGGCGCCAGCGGTAGCGTTTCATCGGCTCTCCCTGGCCGCCGTGCCAGTCCATCACGCTCAACCGCCCGAGAGCAGTAAAAGATGACATCAACGGACCTCAGAAACAATGAAAACAAACCGCCTCAGGACGGGAAATAGAATAGAATAGGGAAGGAAATGATTGATAGACGGGGAAGAAAGAAGAAGAAGAACTGGCTCTCAAGCCCCCAGCCGGATCATGACGAGTTGTTTGGCGGCTGACTCATGCTCAAGGGTGGTAGCTATCCAGGCGAACCCCATGGAGAAATAATAATAGTAATAATGGTATTAATTTACAATTAAAATTAAAATCAAGAGCCGTATAGGACCTTCCCTGCTCACTGTGTCGAAGGCTTTGTTCAAGTCAACGAACGCAACTACTAGAGGCATGTTTTGCTTACGGCACTTCTCTTGAAGCTGACGTAGGATGAAAATCATGTCAGTAGTGGAACGCTGGGATCGAAACCCGCATTAAATATTATCCGCATTGAATCTTTGTATTAAATAATATGGCATAATCAAAAACAATATAAATTATTACATCCAACAAATACATGTGTTTTCAATAGAATTATCGGACGTACCTACACTAGAAATGGTATTCAAAAATATAAGTTATTTTACTATTATACGGAATATAATAGTAAATATTATACATAATATATCTAATATTCAGGTATGCCTAGTTTTTATACTGAAAATGTTTTTTTCAGTAGTAAGCGAAACAAAATGAAGTGTAATTAGAAAAATCATACGACAACAGTGTGATTAGCATTCACTGTTCGTTATTCTCTCAGGCCACAAGTAACTTCAAGGTTTTAACTAAATTCTAAACAGAAATATTCGTAATGGACGTCGCAGTCAGTTTGTTCCTTAGGGATTAAAAATGGTGAGGAATCCGGTTACCTGGTTTACACGACATTAACTGCGGTATTGATATTTTCCTTCTTCTACGATTTTTATAAGATTTTTGCTATAAAATGTAACAAAATATGAGAAATTCGATCCCAAAGGAGATAAAGTAAAAGTTGTAACAAAGTTTGTAAATTATTTCAAGAACTAAATGAAGAAAAGTTGTCTTCTTCTTTTTGAAAGAATTCAAAAAGTTGTCTTTGAATTCTTTCAAAAACTATCAGTTTGTACAGAAAATCCTAAATGATACTACCACAGTAGATTCTCGTGAATGATCGTGCTGAAAGAGTAAGAAATCACAGATGGAAAAAATATTAAACCAACAGAATCTGTTTTTACTCGCGTATTACTATAATTATGTGAGACTATAATATAGTTATACTTACATAATTTATGTAAGAATATAACCATATTACTGTAAGATTATAAACGAGTATAAATAATCGCCAAACGAAAAGAATGCATCAATTAGTTACGCCTTCGTTCCGCCTAAGTAAAGTGCAGCGATCTTTCATAGGGTTTGGTATACATGTCTATAATAAAATCCCAAAATTAATACGTGACTTGCCAATAGAAACTTTCAAAAAACGTGTAAAGACACAATTGTTAGGCAAGGGATATTATAGTGTAGACGAGTATTTAAATGACAAAGACGCATGGAAATGACCAGCTCTGCAACCGGTTTCGCTCAAAATAGTAAATACTTTTGTATTATTCTCTTTTTTTGTAATATTTTTTTAAAAGATGTGCTAAGGAGTTTCTTTAGGCTTTTCTTCTCCTCCACGACAAAGCACCTTCTGAAAAGCCAAAAAATGACGTGCATAAGTGTATCAGTGATACCTATTTGAATAAAATATTTTGACTTTGACTTTGTGGCTGCTTCTTTATTATTAACTAGCTGTTACCTGCAGCTTCGCACGTGGAAATTATGCTTATCATATTTATCCCCTATTTCACCCTCTTGGGAGTTGAATTTTGAAAAATACTTCCTTAGTGAAAGCCTAAGTCATAAGAGGAATCCCCCCCGGGGGTTGCCCGCCTTGTCGTGGCGGGGGGGCTTAGTAACCGTGGACTGGTCACCCACGGTGAACCAAGAGGCAACCAGGGCCGGCCTGTTTGGGCTGCCGGCTGGCCCGAGGAGGGCGCTCCCAGCGGGCTGAACAAGTCCGCTGCGGATGCGCTTGGAGGTGGGACCGCAGAAGAAGAGGAGTGCCGGTATTACGGTGCGCCGTTCTCCCTATCTTCTGCGGCCGTGGAGGGATCGCAGGGGGAGAGGCGTGTTGGTATTGCGGTGCGCCACTCTCCCTACCCCCTGCGAGCTGGCGGGGCCGTTCCGTCGAAACGGCACTGGTGGGGCCGCAGAGGAAGAGGCATGCCGGTATTACGGTGCGCCGCTTGCCCTATCCTCTGCGGCCGAGGTGTGGTCGGTGGAAGAACCACAGACCAGATCTTCCACCGGGTACCAGTGATCTGGTACCCATGGCCTCCTAGTAGCAGACTCAGGGGGAGTTTGCTACAGTACTGGTGGAGGCCGAGGAGGGAGGCGCACCTTACCATCTGGTGCGCCCATCGTGGAGGGCCTTCGGGCTTTCGCGATGGAGCCGCTTGTGGGCGGCTGCCGCTGGCGGGGTCGCGGATGTGTGCGAAAGCGTTCCCGTAACCCCGTCACAAGGCGGCGAGGCGGAAGATGGGGGGTTTTTAGTGGGTATACCGTGGGTCTCATTAGCCTATACGGGAGTCCCACATAACCACTCGGGTACCCCCTGCGCCCGGGTGGTATGCGTAACGCATTTTCCCCCCCAGAAAAAAAAAAAAAAAAAGTCATAAGAGGAATAGTGTGCGAAATTTTAAGTTTCTAGCTCTAAGGGTTTGGCCTGTGCGTTGATATATCAATCAATCACTTTTGCCTTTTGAATATACAGATAGACTTCTTACAAGCGAAGTTTTTGACTACAGAAATAGTAGGTGGAAATTCAAACACCTTCCATTTATAATTTCCCTTTCAAATGTCTTCAATTAAATTTCTGCAAGAGTCAGTCTCTTGACTTTGTGATCTTAATAAATTTCGATTGAATACTCAGAAAGGAACAAGTTATAAAACAAAAAGATAATTGCTTGTGAAAATGTCTATAAATTCTGACTTGTTGTTTTGATTAAAATAATCTTTGCTTTCGAGTCGTGAAAGCCCGTGAATAACGCGAAATAGAGATTGATTTCCAGCGTTACAATTGTGTTTCGCGGTTTTTTCCGTTTCGTGTTTGTTTTTGTCCCAAGACAAATCCATTCCGCAAATAAAAAATAATGAAACTGTGTTTTTCAAAGACGTATTTATCGGGGAATGTTCACACGCATATTGCATGGCAGTGGTTCGTATTGACGCCAAAAAGCATTTTGATTAATCGGATTGAGCAATGCAGAACTGTATGTTTGATCGTTGTTTTCATCTCTCTGATAATTTTCTCGATCTTTGCTTATATCTGGCTATTCATATATTTTTCTGAGGGAACAATGAATTTTGTACCACACTGTCATTTGTCCTGTCTAGCTAGTTACCACCATTCACCTTTTAGATTCAGTGACGATTAGCTCATAAGTTAGGTCCAATGTTTTCTTTTTCCGTTATATTATATATAGGTATAATTATTAACTATTACTATGATTTGCGTGTTACTACTTACCAAGGCTTGAGAAAGAAGGACGTTTGATTGCTGCTTTGTCTTCTATTTTAACAAAAGAAAAAGAAATGAAGGAAATACAATGAGACTTATCCTTTGTGATATCAGTGAGTTTATAGCTAGGCGGAATTAATTTGACCTTGTGATGTTGCTCAGTGTCAGTCGCGAAGTCTGCCCCAATCTCCGCCACAAGCGAGCGTTACGACCTAACTTTGGACGTTTGCAAACCTCAGACAACAAGGCCATTAACAAAGTACATGTTTCACTGAGCGAGTTGAAAGCGAAAAACATGTGGGAAATGAAACTGAGTGACTGTAATCAAAATTAGGTAATATTAATATAGAAGCAGGTGTATAATAATTCAAACATACTTATAACTTTCATTAAAAACATTCACAGTAAATATGTACTTAGTTATTTAGTTTTACAGAAGACATAATAGTACATGTTTTAGTATAGTTTAGTTACTACTCCGTCAATTCAAACTGAAGCAGCGTGATAGAGATATAGATAGGTATGCCCTAGGCCTCCTCGGTTAGATATAAGGAGAGACCCGTATCATTATTTGTACAGGCTCGATAATGGGCTATCTTGCAAGTAGTAAGAAATATTGCAATTAATATGTACAAAGTAATAATAACACAGCAATGGAAGGTATGTTTAGAGAAATTGCTTATCCTGTTATGGTACGACAATTCTTCCTTAAATTTAACAATAACATGACCCTTGATGATATTAAAATGATACGAGGGTTCTGCGTATTAATTACTTACGAGTTGAGCCATAAGGAGACTCACCTTAATTGGGGGTAAGGCATAAATTCAAAATTCAAAATAATTTATTCATATAGGTATCACTGACACACATTCACGTCATTTATTAAATTCACCAGCTTTTCGGAAAGGTGATTTATTTATTTATTTATTTATTTACCCATTTGACGTGAAGGAGAAGAAAAGCCGTAAAGAAACTCCTCAACACATCTTTTTAAAAATAAAAATTCATAGGTATATTTATTACAAAAAAGATCACTAACTTGAATGGAAATGGTTGCTAACTGGTCATTTCTACGCGTCTTTTTCATTTAAGTAGTCATCTACAGTAAGTAACCTTTGTCTAAAAGTTGTGATTTTACATGTTTCTTAAACAATGCCACATATACATAACAATATTTGATATACTTAACTAATCTTTCCTAACAATATCGTGTATAAATGAAAGGGAATTTTATCTCATGATAAGTAAAATATTCTAAAAATTATTTTTACCCTCAGGCGTTTCTTTATGTTTGTGGTTTTTATGTAAATAGTCGATAGTCGATATAATTATGTAGATAAGCCAGCTGATAAGTTGTCATCATAAGCCATGGATATCAGTAATACCTTTTAAATATTACTAATATGTTGCCAGCCAAGAAGAAACAGAAACACCGAGGGTTATACACTTTTTACACTACCTATTTTACACCTCGTTTTATTATACTTCCTATTTTAATACTTTATTCGTTCCACATTTTTCCACTAACATATTCATATTCAGCATTCTTTTTTCTACAAGATAACGCTAAATAAGTTGTCTATGAAACGTGCCTTTTTCGGCTGCATTGACTCTTTTCCTGAGGTGAAGTTTCTCTGAACCCATAGTTGAGTTTATTGAGTATAATATATTTGAATTTATTGTATTTTTAACAAAGAAAGAACACAACCATATAAACATTGGTCTGCTTAATTATTATTTATGGTGCAGTTTGTAGATGATCCAGGTAGCGGAAATCAAGCAAGACAATCTTGTAGCTTTACGTAAATCCAGTCTCTTGCAACTGTTTAATGCATAATCTAAATTACTCGCTGGACAACCCGTATCAACTGATGTTTATGAGCTTTTAATTAAGCATAATGTGACCATGCGAATTATTTAGTCTTTATAATTGTCAAGTTTCGAAGCTCACTAATTTTCACTGTTGCGTCCATTCTGAGATCATCTGATAACAACTATGCAAGGAGGTTCTTTTATGTTAATAGTTAATACCCGACAAATAAGTAGACGAGCTTTCTGATGGTATGTGGTCATCGTCACACATGGACTTCAGTAACAACTTAGGAATCCATGTGCCAGCCGAGAAAAAAAAGAGAAGAGAAGAAACAAAGAATCGTACCACATATTATACACAATATTAAACACAAGACACTTCTATCCAAAAACCTTATGTTTAAACGTTACTTTGTCTAACAATCTTCTTACAAGTTAACAAATAGAGTATACTAAGAACCATGAGTATCTATCAAGTCACGTACTGCCTCATTGTGTCTAATACTGAACAATTATCGATGTTCGAACGTGTTGAGATTTCTAATTAGTTAGTAAACTTATAAAATATAATATTTCCAAATCGAACCCTACAGTAAAGTTATTGATCCCGGATTACTGAAGGTATTAGAAGCTAAAGAGATTACCTACAAGTTATTCCAAAAGTTTGTCAGGCCGTTAACGAGAAAGTTACAGAAATAATAAGATCATTATTTAGTGTCAAGAACAAAAGCTGCGGGATAAATTGTTGATTATTTCTACCAAAAGATTGGCGGATCAAACAAAATAATTAGATATTTCAAGGGTTGGTTTACATGATTTAGGTAATATTAGTATCAGAATGTTGAATATTTTTAGTCGGTAATCTTTAATGATAAGTAAACAAGGCAAATACAGTTTACATAAGCTACATCAGCATTGTCGCCAAAGCTTATTAATATAGAACACTTTTACTGAGTTTGTGAGAACTAATGTCAAAGGGTCTAAAAACTATTCGCACGATGAAAATAAGGTTTTAAAATGAGGACTTGAATTGATCACTGTATTATTTATACGTATGCAAAAAAAAGCAAAGCAAAGCAACAACCCATAATTGTCCCACTGCTGGGCTCGGGGTCTCCTCTCACAATGTGAGGGGTACAGGCCATAGTCTACGTTATAGCGTTCGGGAGACCAACGTTCTAACCACTAGGCTATCACTGCTTGCTACGTACGCAACGAAATGACTTTTACTTTCTTATTTACGATTACACGTGTGTTTTACGAGGATAAAAATATATTTTACTTCAATTTATTAGTTGCATGGACACTGGCCTCAGTTCGTTATACGTAAGCAAACAGTGTAAATATGGTAGATTCATTATTCTATCTATACTGATGGCATATTTAGTTAATTTCACGAAGTCCTTGTTGCTTACTTAGCCAGCAAAGCGTCAATAAAGATCATCATTGATGGTCATAAACCTTAGTAATAGTTACATAATATTATATTCACGTTCTAAGATAGCCGGTCCTGCCACACTCGACACACAAAAACCTTTCCCAGGACTTTTGTTAAAGAAAACATGGTAAACTAAAAGCCAAGTTTATAAAGCAATATAACAGCACATTTCCTTAATACACAAAGCTTGTATGGGTTAATACACCGGTTACGAAGTTTCGTTAAGTGAATTTGTGTTTACGAACTCACTAAAATGTAGTGGTTGGGCACCGGTAATCCGACCCTTTAAGTGGTTATACGGACAGGCAGGCTCTTGCTTGGGGCTTTATCTATCAATAATATTAGTTTTTTTGATAATTATGATTATTTCAGTAGCACTTTTACAATTAGCAGTTTTTTATTTACGATTACACGTGTGTTTTGCGAGGACAAAAATATATTTTTAAAAAACCTACGTCTTCTCCTAAAAGCGTAAAGCTAATCAGTTCAATTAAATTCCTAATTCTGTTATACTGAATACGAACAGCATTTAAGGAATAAATTTCAATTCCCAATTGGATAGAATTTTTAATAATGATTTAAGAATTCTGTTTTCTCTTGTCTATTGTATTTGTATTCTTGCCTTCGTGTGTTGTCCATGACATCCACGACACACGGAATTTAGGAAACCAATACTGTATTGGTTACATCGTTGCCTATAAAACACTGTATCAGATATCGCAAAATATTAATGTCTGCGCTTGTCATTAATTGGAGTAAAAGATTGTACCAGTACCAGTAGTTAAAATAAATAAGTTAATGGAACAATCTATTTATTATTAAAAATCTCTGGGGTGTTAATTTTACTGGACAACATAAACAGTATTAACACTTTGGAAAATTTTAACTAACAAAATATAATTGTGTTCAGTAATTCTCAATCTCAAACTTTTGCACTTAAAATTTGTTATTATAGTTTGTAATCCACAGTTACAGGAGAACGATAAAACTTTGGGAAGTACGACTTCTTAGGAAAGGAAAAGGAAAATTATTCGTGAAAAAAATGTCTTTAAGAATATCTACAAAATATTCTTTTGTATCAATCATTACTCATTGTCTAATGTGCTCAATGTTGACCTTTATTAATGACTGGGAAATCGCCGTCGCTTCGCCCGGGGATAGTGTAGCTTCCCAACAGTGAAAGAAGTTTTCAAATCGGTTCGGTAGTTTCGGAGCCATTTAATGCAAACAAACAATCAAATCTTTCCTCTTTATAATATTAGTATAGATATCTTTGTCGAAGAGAAACATCATGACGAAATAAAATAAAAAATTCACTATTTAGCAAAACATTTTATAACTTTGGCCAATTTTAAATCCGATAATAATTAAATATCGTATATTATAATTATTATATATCTATAAAAATCAGTATAATATTATTGTAGTTATTGTGTTTACTATTGTGTCCGTAATATTTGTTAATGGATGTTTTTTTTTCATTTAAAACATTATTCCATTAAAGGAGACTGTCGACGCAGTAGCTGCTTGTTCATACAGAACTTAGTTATCTATGCGTGCAACAGCAGTCTGTGGCAGCGGGCGATTGCCGATTCGTCCGCGACGGTGATTGCTCAGCGGCCCAGCCAATGGATGGCCGCTGACCACTACTGGACATCCCTTCTCCTCGATGACTACACGAATTTGAATATTTTAAAATTATTACTTGTTCGCTACTACTTACCGCTAACAACTGATATACGATACGCAAATTTTGATTGTGAAACGCAAATTTTCGATATTATACAATTTTCTGCAAACATTCCGGTCCTTTCATTGTGGAAAACCCCTGGACGGCCGGAACATTGGTCCTTCGAGCCGGATTATACGAAAAAGCGACCTAAAAGCTCGAAGACTCGAAGACGAAATTAACATCTGGAATCGCCCACAACTGGAGTTTGGTTGATATCTATTAAATAAGAAGAACTAAACGCAAGGACTAAGTATACGGTGGAACGACGTGCCACAAATAAAGCGCTAAGGTACGGTCAGTCAGCCATCCTATTCCCAGCCCTATCCTCTTCTTCTTATTATTGATCCTGCGCTTCAAACTGTTTTCAGTGTTTTGGGGAGTGCGAGTTACCCATTCAACTGTGATCCAGCGATACAGAGTGCCGCAGCTAGCACCGGTATCAAGACCTAACCGTGAGTACTCCAGTTTTCCATTTCCGCCAAAATGAGTCTTTCTACATCAGAAACTAGCGCAAAATCCCGCGAGAGATCACCGTGCAAGGCTAGTGATGATGCCAAAATTCGAGACCTTGTAAAAAAACGCGGTATCATAAAAGGCAGATTTAGTAAATTCGTTAACTATTTAAATTTACTAAGTTCCGACCCAAAATTAAATAATCAACAAATTGTTGATCTAAAGTTACGTATGCAAAGCATTAATAATTTATTTGTAGAATACAACAATATCCAAACTCAATTAGAAGAGTACGTTCCTGATGGAGATCTGGATGAACAGCTCACGGAGAGAGAATTATTCGAAAATAATTATTATAGTGTTTTAGCTCAAGCAGAATGTCTGCATACAAAAAATAGCTTTTCGAATAATTCTCAACAATGCAACAACAAATATAATTCCATAAAACTGCCTACAATAACTATGCCCACCTTTGATGGTTCATATGAACATTGGCTGGAGTTTCGCGATACCTTTTTATCATTAGTACATAATTCGAACGAAATCAGTAGCATCCAAAAATTCCATTATCTAAAATCGTCTCTCAAGGGTAGCGCAGAACTAGTGATAGATTCGTTGGAATTTTCTAGTGACAACTACGAAGTGGCGTGGGAACTATTACTAAATAGATATAACAATTCCCGTCTACTAATACATAATCATGTGAAGTCACTTTTTAATTTACAATCACTTAATAAGGAGTCGCCGGCACTAATAAGAAAACTTATCGACACAGTGCTAAAAAACCTACGTGCCTTAAAAATACTTGGTGAGCCTACAGACTCTTGGGACACGTTAATAATTTATATTATTGTATCGAAATTAGATCCCACCACCGAGCGTGAGTGGGAGCAGCACAAAGGCACATTATTTACCGGCGATTCAACAACAAGGCTAAAAGTCGAAAATTTGATTAAATTCCTTAAGGACAGGGCTGATGTGCTAGAAACGTTGCTAGTGTCGCATAACAAAAATCAGAGTACCACACGTTACACTAATAAACCTACGAGTAACACTCACTGCAACGTTTCCACTCATAAGCCGCGGTCCCGCGATAATAACGTCAAAAGAACTTGTCCGGCATGCGATGCACAACATCCAATTTATTCTTGCCAGAAGTTCATTAATTCCAGCATCCAATCGAAACTATCACTAATTAAGGCTAATAATCTCTGCGTAAACTGTTTGCGACCGGGGCATAATGTTAATGATTGTAGGTTTGGACCGTGCAGATTATGCAACATTAAACACAATACGCTAGTTCATACAGATAGCATGAATAACAAGTCCGTGTCGCTTCATTCATCGCAATTGACTGTTGACCGGCCGGCAGCGGCAGCTACAGTGCATTCATTATTGCACCCCTCCGCGTCTCCTGCGCCGACTCCCGAGTCGGACGACGGCGTTATCAATGATCAGATGCAACACATTCAGGTGAACAAGGCACACATAGATAATACACAGTACGCATCACCGCCTTGTGTACAACCTGTTTTATTATCGACGGCGCTAGTCGAGGTAGCAGATGCAACTAATAATTATCATTTGGCGCGTGCACTACTCGACAGTGGTAGCCAGCGATGCTTTATCACGAAATCATTATGCGACAAACTGAACACTCCATTAACTAAATCTACGATGGAAATAAGAGGCGTTGGAAACTTAGTGACACAGACTTCGGAAACCTGTGACATTAAAGTAAATTCGCGCACCGACCCCAGTTATTCCATACATTTAAATTGTATTGTTCTAGCGAATATAACATCGTCCATGCCGCCCGTTACTAAACAATGCGCGCGGCTCATTATACCCGATAACATTCAACTAGCCGATCCCTATTTTTATGATTCTCATGATATTGACCTACTAATAGGCGCTGATAAATTCTGGGAATTATTAAAAAATAATAAATTAAGGTTACCCAGCGGACCATTTTTACATGATACGCACTTAGGTTGGATTATTTCAGGTCCCCTTAATTATAATTATGCACATAATAATAATCGTTTTAATTGTAATTTTACGCAGTCAGTCGACATTCAACTACGAAGGTTTTGGGAGCTGGAGGAGGTACCTAAATCAGGCATTGATACGCGAACTGACGAGGAGCGTGCTTGCGAGAAACACTTCGTCAATACAACGATGCGCTATGATGATGGAAGGTTCTCGGTATGCATTCCTTTTAAATTATCGCCTGATAAGTTGGGTGAATCCTTCTCCAGGGCAGAGCAACGGTTTATAGCTTTGGAAAAACGCTTGCAACGCAATCCTAGCTACAAACAATTATATGTAAATTTCATTCATGAGTACATCGACTTGGGCCACATGACTAAAGTATCTAGTTATGGCCATCCTCATTATTTTATGCCACACCATGGCGTATTTAGGGAGCACAGTACAACCACAAAATTGCGAGTTGTTTTTGATGCTAGTGCTCCTTCTGGTTCGGGTGTATCACTAAATGATCTGCAAATGGTAGGGCCACCTATTCAAGGGGATCTAGTACCGATTTTACTGCGATTTCGACAACATAAATACACGGCCTGCGCAGATGTCGAGAAAATGTATAGGCAGTGCTTGGTCGATGAATCTCAACGTGACTTGCAGCTCATTTTGTGGCGCGACGACCCATCAGAGCCAATAGGTATTTATCGATTAAATACTGTTACTTACGGGACGGCATCAGCGCCATTTCTCAGTTGTAGATGCCTTAAGCAACTAGCGTTAGACTGTGCAGATCCAGATATCAAACGCATTATTAACGAGGATTTTTATGTCGACGACATGATTACAGGTGACGATGATAAAGTTAATTTATTAAACAATTGCGCGAAAACCGCTGATGTCTTGCGGTCTGGTTGCTTCCCATTACGCAAGTGGTTGTTTAATTTTGATAATGAGAACGCAAAGGGCTTAGGTGGTAGTGCATCATCAAAAATGCTTTCTCTTGGCGATAACGTCAATTCAAAAACTTTAGGCTTAGGGTGGAATAATTTAAGTGATGAGTTCTATTTTGATACACATTTTCAAACCACATCACAAAAGATAAACAAACGATACATTATGTCAGTCATATCACAAATTTTTGATCCACTGGGATTACTTAGTCCTGTAATTATAACTGCTAAAATAATGCTACAGCGGTTATGGTTGTTGAAGTTAAACTTCGATGATGAAGTACCTAGTGATGTTAAGCATGCTTGGCATCAGTTTGCTGGTGCGCTGCCGATCCTCAATCAAATACGCATACCACGTCATGTCATGGGTGCAAATCCTGAATGTGTTGAATTGCACATCTTTACAGACGCGTCGGAGTCGGCGTACGGTGCGTGTGTCTACGTACGAACGGTTAATGCTGATCATACAGTTTCATGCAAATTATTATGCTCAAAAAGTAAAGTAGCACCACTGAAACCGGTAAGCATTCCGAGGCTTGAACTCTGTGGTGCGTTACTTGGAGCTAGACTGTATGAAAAGGTAAGTGAGTCACTTCGTTGTCAATTCCATAATATTATCTTTTGGTGCGATTCTACAATCGTTTTAAGTTGGTTACGTATAGCACCCAATTTATTGAAAACTTTCGTTCAAAATAGGGTTGTAGAAATTCATGAATTGACGAAGGACTCAACTTGGCGTCATATAAGCGGTAAAGACAACCCGGCCGACTTAGTTTCGCGCGGTGTTCGGTTAGAGGATCTCTCCCATTCCTCTTTCTGGTGGCAGGGGCCAGCGTTTCTTCATAATTCCAATTACGATAGTACCGCGGTAGATGTGGGACAATATTCTGAAGTATCAGTTGAACGTTTACCTGAAATAAAACCTAAAGTTATACATTCATTGTTATTAGACGCAAATGCTACTAATGAATTATTTCCTTTCAGGCGCTTTTCTCAATATAATCGCATGAGACGCGCTGCTGCATACATGTTACGATTCATTAATAATACTCGCCGTAAAAACATCCGCAAAACAGGTTATCTTTCTCTTGATGAATTAAAAAATGCTGATATTATGCTCATACGTTTTTCTCAATTAGAATCATTTGCAACAGAATACGAATTAATTATAAATAATAAAGAATTAAAATCTAAAAACAATTTATCTAGTTTAAGTTTATTTACAGATAATAATAAAATTTTACGAGTTGGAGGACGTCTTGAAAATTCGTCTGACTTCTCATTCAATAAAAAACATCCCATTCTAATTTCTTCCAAGCACTGGTTTTCAGTATTATTATTTAGTTACGAACACAAGCGATTACAACACGCAGGTCCGCAAGCGCTTCTTTATAATGTGCGTGAGTCATACTGGCCGATAGGAGGCAGGAATCTCGCTAGGCAGGTAGTACATAATTGTGTTACGTGCAGGCGGCTTAAAGGTAAAACTCTGACTCCTATAATGGGAAATCTACCAGAGGAAAGAATAACGCCATCTTTCCCCTTTTTGCGCTGCGGAGTAGATTACGCCGGTCCTGTTCATATTCTGAACCGAAAAGGTAAAGGCTCAAAACTTATCAAAGGTTATATTTGTTTATTTATTTGTTTTGCTACCCGTGCTGTTCATCTAGAGCTTGTCAGTGACCTTTCTACAGACGCATATTTATTGTCGCTAAAAAGATTCATTTCACGTCGTGGCAAACCTATGGAGATATTTTCTGACAACGGTCGGAACTTTGTAGGCCTTATGAACGAATTTGCTAAATTCCTTTCCAATTGCTCTGCGGACATTATTCAATACGCAATTAGTCAAAATATTAAATTTACTTTCATACCCCCATATTCTCCTCATTTTGGTGGTTTGTGGGAAGCCGGAGTCAAATCATGTAAACATCATTTATTAAGATCACTGGGTAACGCGCACTTAACATTCGAGGAATTCACCACAGTTCTAGCTCAAATAGAAGCTATCCTCAATTCCCGTCCTTTAAGTCCTCTTTCCACAGATCCTCAAGACTACTTGCCCTTAAGTCCAGCCCATTTCCTGATTGGCCGACCACTAACAGCGCCAGTAACCGCCGACTTGACTGACATCCCTATGCTGAGGCTCAACCGGTACCAGCGAGTGGAACAAATTCGCCAACATTTTTGGGCAAGATGGGCAAAGGAGTACGTGTCGGAACTACAGACGAGAAGAAAATGGACACAAAATGAAGCTGAATTGGAACCAAACACTCTTGTAGTCATTAAGGATGACAACTCCCCTCCGCTTAAATGGAACTTGGGTCGAATCGTAGCTACCATTCCAGGACATGACGGCGTCAGCAGGGTAGCCGATATAAAAACGTCTACGGGTGTGATACGAAGAGCGTTTTCCAAAATCTGTCCTCTGGTTGACTCTTCATCCTCATTGGAAGTTGGACCTTCCAAGGCCGGGGGCATGTCGACGCAGTAGCTGCTTGTTCATACAGAACTTAGTTATCTATGCGTGCAACAGCAGTCTGTGGCAGCGGGCGATTGCCGATTCGTCCGCGACGGTGATTGCTCAGCGGCCCAGCCAATGGATGGCCGCTGACCACTACTGGACATCCCTTCTCCTCGATGACTACACGAATTTGAATATTTTAAAATTATTACTTGTTCGCTACTACTTACCGCTAACAACTGATATACGATACGCAAATTTTGATTGTGAAACGCAAATTTTCGATATTATACAATTTTCTGCAAACATTCCGGTCCTTTCATTGTGGAAAACCCCTGGACGGCCGGAACAGAGACTAAACTACCCCTAGACTGTATAGGAGTGATAGTGACTATATTATGTTATGGTGACTAGTACTCTACTTCATGGAATTACCATCAGACGACCGCACTAGAGACTCGAACCGAACTAGCGAGCAAGTATCGCCGTCTATCAATTATACCATAGAATTTTTCATGTTTACCATCTCTCTTATATAGCCATCTATTGGGTTGTTCGGAAAGTAATTTCGTTTTTCGCGACAAAGGATTTAATTGTATTTTTTGCACCCAACTTCACATTTAACCCGTATAATTTTTATATGCTTTCAGAGCTCATATAGCAAGGCTTGGCTTGGAATTATGCTCCTACCAGGAAGATGGCAAAAGGTGTTGGACCAGAACGGCCAATATATAATTTAATAAAGTATTTGTTTATTATACGAAAACTGTCTTTCATTTCCACAAAAAAAAAAACGAAATTACTTTCCGAACAACCCAATATTACAAACTCACTCAATAAGCTAGGAATATTCTGGTTTTATATTACCGATAGAAGAGGAAGAACAATTATCTATATACTTGTAGATGAAAAACCATTTTCCTCACTGTAATTTTGAATGAAATGAAATGAAATAAGTTTTATTCGAATTAGGTTTGCTACATACGCTTTTCGAAAGTCACTAGTAGTCAAGAAACTAGTGAGGTAATTTTTTCCTACTCATTTACAGACAGCACTTAATACTACATGGCAATATTAAATATAGAAACTCATGTCCAAGCAGTCTTGTAATTTAAAAATGTTTTATCCATTTTATCTATTCCTATACTCCTTACGATGTTTTACTCTAAAAAGGCATGATGGATGGATATTGTAGTCTCATTATGTTAACAACATCATTATGAGTCTGTTGTGTATAACCAGACGCGACTAACAAACAAGTTAATTCAATTCAACTCAAATTACTTCATTTAGTAGCAAGCTGGTACTTATCTTAGTAAATGGTCCAATGTGGCAATTATTGCAGACCTGAAATACAAGTAAATAAAATAAGTACAGAATAAGAATTAACTGTTAATTGGAATTAGAAGATTAATACAGACCAAGTTACACTAATTTTTCATTAATTAGGTAACCCGAAAATGACTTGTGAAATTAAACTTCGCGGTAAAACTTCGGTTGTTTACCAACGATCAAATTATTCTGCTTGAATGAATTTAATAAGTACGAAAAATGTTTTGGTAAATCTACAAGTCATAGCTCCATTGAGTTCTCAAGCCTTTGCGCTTATTCCTTGGGCGCGGGCCACACAGAAAAGACGCAAGACACGGACCCGTCGCAGTCGCGGCGCCCGTTTAATCTACTTTCATACAAAATGTATGCAGCCGTCGCGACGTAAAACATACAGAAAAGACGGGACGCCCGACACGACGTTTTCTCGTCGGCGCCCTATTGGAAAACATACAGAAAGGACAGCACGCGGGCTTGCGTAGGCGCCAGCGGGGGAGCGGAAAGGACGCGGAGAGCAGGTCTCTTAAAACGTAGTGATTAAGTACTCTGTGGCCGGGAGAAGCCCAGTGTGCGCCGGCCGTCACGCCCGTTCCTTGTCTTTTCTATATGTTTTAACGGCGCCCTGTCTGCGACGGGTCCGAGCCCCGTCTTCGTCTTACGTCTTTTCTGTGTGGCCCGCGCCCTATATGTTTTAAAAAGTTGTGACGGCGCCCTGTCTGCGACGGGTCCGAGCCCCGTCTTCGTCTTACGTCTTTTCTGTGTGGCCGGCGCCTTGGGTGACATGAACGTGACGCGTACGACATTACTAACACTCATCCTCACACAAACGTCTGGCTGGAAATTCTCAGGAAAGTATTGTTACTAGTGCTTAGTTGAATTCACCTGAAGATTTAGCTATTACTCGGTCACTCACTTATTTATAAAGGAAACGGTGACGTTGAATTTGAGCACTTCGATCTTCTATCCGTACAGTTTTTCCTATTTAGCAACATTATTCTTACTGTGCGACAGATATCTATACTATAATAAAACTCAACGGGAAAATTTTCTGTACATTGAATATTTTTAAAAAATTTCGATTAGGGGACACTTCAATAACGTGTTAGAGCACAAAAACATTTTTTTTAGAATTATTGTCTGTCTGTCTGTTTGTCTGTCCGAGCATCACATAAAAACCCCTGAACGGATTTTGATGAAAATTGGTAAAATTGTTACTAATACTCCGGGTCATATTTTAGGATACTTTTTATCCCGAAAACTTAAAAGGTTTCCCTGGAAAACGCGATGAAAGTGTGTATGGAAAATTATACATCAACCGATTTACTTCAAATTTGCAACAAATGTTCCTTGCTTAAATTGATGAAACACGTGTTTTTCAGTTTTTCAAAATTTTGCAAGAAAAAGAAAAAAAAAAACAAATTAATGTGAATATTGCTTATTTTTCAAATATCTATTTTTTATTTTGTTATTAAGAGCATATTGCTTGCGTATCTATGTCCTCCAATATAATTTTAGCATTTTATACATTTCACCTTGGAAGTGATAGAAAAACGCAAGTTAAGTCTGTATGAGTAAACGATATCCAACAAATAATCGTTTACTATATTGGCCACTAGATGGCTCTGTATTTGTTGATTCACGCCAACGACTCTGTGATTTCGAAATAGCTGCATTTTTCATGTTGTAAATCGTTACTTGCACAATATCAAAACCTAAAAATGAGCTTTTTAATTATTATTTGTCTCTTTGTTTATCTACATTAATCTCTGAAGCCACTGAACGAATTTCAATAATACTTTACTACGATATCGAGTCTTCAACTTAAATTATAGGCAATTTTTTAGGGTTCCATAACAAAGCGAGAAAATAAAATATGAGTTAATTTGTTTTAAACATACAAAAACCTTTTCTTCACACAAATTAGGGCATACATACATTTCTTAGATTTTTTTTTATATTTTGCAAGGCCAAAGCGTGGCACTGAAGTACTTAATTTTTACTTTACAATAATTTCAAATACATGTAAATAAAATTGAAGTTATAATTGAATATTTTTTTAAATTTCGATTAGGGGCCACTTCAATAACGTGTTAAAGCACAAAATTATTGTCTGTTTATCTGTCCGGTCATCACATGAAAACCTTTGAACTAATACTCCGGGTCATATTTTAGGATACTTTTTATCCTGGAAAATTAAAAGGTTTCTCTGGGAAACCCGATGAAAGTTTGTATTTAAAATTATACATCAGCCGATTTGCTTCTTTACAAGAAATGTTCCTTGCTTAAATTGATGGAACATTTGTTTCAAAATTTTGCAAGATAAAGAAAAAAACTACAAATTAATGTGAATATTGCTTATTAAAATTTTTCAAAACCCGCTCCTAGAGGAATACTTTGTGATTGTATTGTGGGTTTCAATATATAAATTACTAAAGATAAGTACCAAGATCGTAGAATAAAACATTGAAATTTTTTTTTGCAGGGTACCTCCTACACGTAACGTGAGAATTATTTTTTAAGTATGTCTTCCTATAGTGTGGGGTATCGTTGAAAAGGTCTTTCAAAATTTACAATGGTTATGTTAGCATAAGTAGTTAATGAGTAATAGTCGATAAACTTGCTACTTCGGAACCCTACAATGCACGTGGCCTGACATGCACTTGCCCGGTTTTTTGAAGTTAAAACTGTGAAAGTTGTTAATTAGTATGTTTTTTTATGGAAATAGCCGGCAAACGATCCACCTGATGGTAACTGGCTATCGTCGCCCATGGACATCAGCAATACCAAAGGCATCACTGATACGTTGCCGGCCAAGAAAGAGAGAAGAAACAGAAAGAAACAACTGGCTCTCAAGCCCCCAGCCGGAACACGAGTTGTTTGGCGGCTGACTTATGCTCAAGGGTGGTAGCTATCCAGACGAACCCCATGGAGAAATAATAATAGTATTAATTTACAATTAAAATCAATAATATCAATATAATCCCTCGAGGGGCCCTACCACCAGCGGGCCGGATTTAGTCGCCTCTTACGACACCCATCTGGCGTGGGATTGGGGTTAGTATTCTAAGCCGCCCTAATACGGCTAAAATGTAATCTTACAATAAAACCAAATAACTGTAACACAATTGTTTGGTAATACGGGATGTAAGGCTAAGGGCTAAAACTACAGGTTATAAGTTTGTATGAATCTTCGTCATCTTCCAACTCAGAAATATAAAAATTCATATGTAAGCTCATAGCTAAAAACAAAAATTATCTGTGAATTTTTTTTTTGGGAAATTCATCTCATTTAGAAACTTTATCATTTTAGAACACATAAATGTGAAAACATATCGCCATGTTAGCTTTATGGGCTAAGGGATGAAAGTTTGTATGAGTTAGGAGAAAATCATTTTCATTTGACTTCTTTTGTTCTTACATTTTTTTATGATTAGCAATTATTAAATTTAAAAGAGATGAAAAATGTTTTTTGTTACTTTTTTATGTAAATAGCCGGCAAACGAACAGATGAGTTACCTCATAGTAAGTGGTCACTTTCGACAATGTACATTAGCAGCGCTAAAGGAATCACTGATTCGTTGCTGCCCAAAAAAGAAAAGGAAGGTACGTTTTTTGTGAATTCTGTAAAATGACAATGTAAATTAAAAAAAAAACTCTCAGGCCCTGACTTAGATAAACCTCTAAACTCTAAAAAGTTCAACTGTTTTGGGACCTTTCATATGGATGGGTCATTAATGATTCACTATTGAGCATGGCTCTCTTCTCTTGAGAAGGCCTAGAGTATACTCCACCACTTTGCTCCAGTGCGGATTGGTGGAGGGATTAGAGACCAACCCAAGTGTCGGAAGTCATTGCGCCGGGCCAGGGCCTCCGACATGTCATAACGACTGTTATCTTACGACAATAACCAGACCAACAGCTTTACGTGCTCTCCGGATCACGGAATACTCAAGAATTTTTTGCCACTAGCAGTCCAACCACCGATCGCACTCGCTATTGTTTAACGATTACTATTAGGTATCTTGCTGACTACCAATCACACTAGAGTATCAGATCGTAGTTATCATTTTATTGTTTTAGTAATTTTAGAGTGCATGATACAATACTAGAGATTTGTTTAATATTTCACTCATTTACATAATACGTTATACTTACTAAGTGTAAGTGTAAAAGCTTCAACCCATAATGGGCTACTACAAGGCACGGATCTCCTCTCCTCATAGTTCGGACAAGTTTGCCCTTAATTTACTATAAACATGTTTTATAATGAAGGCATCTTTATTTTCAGCGTACGAAGTCGCGGGTAACAGCTAGTAATAAATATTTTCCCTCAGGTTAGACTTGTCTCATTTTTGTTGTAAATGGTATCCGCGAGTCCAAGGGTCTACTACCTCCTAGGGATCACGAGTCTGTAATCGCTGTAGTTCATTAATTATTTTTTTTATTGTTCATGTACATTGTACACTGTATACATTAAAGGAAACAGCATAAGATGTACTACATTTATTTATTTTTATGAAATAATATTATCATATTCGCTGTACATAAATAAAATAATGAATCTGTTACTGAGTGATTGTAATAGCATCTCTCATATATAAAAATAAACCTAGTACCTACACAAAATTGTTACTACAATGTTATAAATTCTAATTAAGTCCATGATTTTCATTTTGTCAGAACACCTGAAATGAATTGAGACTCAAATAAGCTATTATTTATCCAACGTCGAGGTCTAATCATGACAATTAGTAACTGTGACTTGCTTAATTACGGAGAGGGATCCGAATTTCTGTTAAATTAGAAAGTCATAAGAAACAGGTAATTTCGGACCTTAACGGTAGGCTGTAGGTATAGCTTATTGTAGGTATATCTATATAAAAGACTTAAGTCACTACCAACTGCCTCTAATCTTTGTTTCATTCCATCAGTAGTTTACCATATTTAAGGAGGCCTCAAAACTACTACACTAAAGTAAGAAAAGCCACTAGTATAAATAAATAAAAATCCCGCTTGCTGTCAAAAAAACCAATCATGATATAGCTTTTTGAAATCCTTATGGTGATTCATTGACTCTTTTATTTGATATATTGCGTTACTCGAGTTATTTTTATTTTTTGTATTATGCTTCAAACAACTCTCACTGCCATCATATTATTTGTTTTTTTTTAATTTCACTTATCTAAGAACACTTGGGTTATCAAGACAAATAAATATATATTTCCTTACAATATATAAATCCGTTTAGCGGTTTGGAAGATACGAGGTAATAAAGAATATTACATGCATACATACATACAAGATACGCACGAAAAACAAAACCCTTCCTGGCAGTGAGGTAAAAAGAAAGCATTTATTTTGTCGCTTAAATTACTGTACAATTGTCCAAGTTACTGTATGTCCAAAACTGGAAATATCTGAAAATATAAAAGAGGTTCATACACAGATTATATTGTGAGTTACTTAGTTTTGCTGTTTTCAGAATGGACTTTTTCTTGCGTTTTTCGTGCATCGCTTTTCGTGCATTTTGCCATTTAGGCTAATAGTTAGCTGGTAGATAATGCATTGAGTATTAAGCTCGCCATTTATTGTGATGTTAATTTGTGATCAATAAAGCTTAAATAAAATAAAATAAATAAAAATACCGTGGGAGTTGCACTATAGTTATTATGCCACTCAACAGCAGGTGGGCATTTATTCGCTTGCAACTATAATTTATTAAAAAGTATTTGAACGAGAGGTCTGCCAAATCTCATAAATATGAAACGTTTTAAAAATATTGAAACGCAAATGCGACCACACTGACAAAATCGCATACTTTCCTGTTAGCAAGTACTGTATTATTACACCTAATATGAGTATGCATATTGCACTGTGATTCATAAGAGTGTTATATAGTTTCGGTCTTTAATTCGTTCGTTTGGATTACTGACTTGTATAAAAGCAAGTACACATTTAGGTGCATACATACAAAGTCTCTTTCTATTTAAATAATCAAACTGCAAGAATAAATCATTCACTGTTTTTATCAATCTCTAGTTGCAATTGTTTTTAACCCCCGACGAAAAAAGAGGGGTGTTGTAATATGTTTGACACTTTGATCTTAGCCAAAAGGCCGAGAAACGGTGTCTGTGTTATTATGTATCTGCGTATTTGTGTATCTGTATGTCTGTCTGTGGCATCGTAGCTCCCAAACCACCGATTTTGTTCTAGTTGTTTGTATTTGAAAGGTAACTTAATCAAGAGTGTTCTTAGCTATGTTTCGTGTAAATAAAACTGTCGGGGGTTTTTAAATTTTAATTTAAGGTCATGGATGAAGTTACTATTTATGTTTTGTATGTTACTATGTATGGAGATGAAGATCATTTTTCCTGGAGCGTAACGACTGTAATAGTTTCTATCATAAAACACATAAGTATTACCTACATCGTTAATTAACATTCTGAAAACATTACAATACAAAGCACAATTGCAGTTGAAAAACAGTAAAAGAACAAAAGGTTAAAATATTGAATATCAAGGCAAAATAATTGATGCACAAACATACACCTACATGTATTGTATATACACAAAATTGAAATCTTTATTGCCTTGCTTTGCTCGAGTTTTTAAATATATTGAGTAAAACAAACCCATTGTTACTTTTGTGAAATCAACCGAAATGAAGCTGTGAAAGTTTTGTATTTCTGTTATCAAAGAATATTGCTGCGTTTCTATCTATTGGACAGCTGAATCGACATCGTTTTCGGTTTCAATTAAATTTTGGCGATCCAAAACCAATTGTAAGTTTTGACAAACTGAATCCACTAGGTTTTGATTAAGATTTTATTGCAGACAGAGATTACAATAGTGACAAAGATATTTTGTTTTGTCTTTAACTTTATGGGCGAGAACTAAAGAACCTTTGTACTAAGTACGAAAGAATTTGGTTCTGACTAAATGTCTAGCTCAAGTCTTCTCTCACCAAAAGACTAAAATACACAGTAAAACGACGTTGCATTTCTAAATGCTTAATGCGGTTAAAATTTATGAAGTTCGTTACACCATACCTTCAGTGACATTTTGAAAAGGGAGCGTGGAGATCAGATTACGTCTCAGGTTTCCTCCTAATAATAGCTTTTCATTAACGCAAATGGTTAATGAACTTTAAAAATTATAAGTAACTAGCTGACCCGGCGTACTTCGTATCGCCTTAGAATGTAACAAATCAGAGATCATTAAAATCGGTACAGCCGTTCTTAGCCGCTATAGTTTTTGTGTGCATATCTCCTCCCTCTCCGTCTCCCGCTCCCTCTCCCTCTCCTGCTCCCTCTCCCACTCCTGCTCCCTCTCCCTCTCCCGCTCCTGCTCCCCTCTCCTCCCCGTGTTATAAATATAACAATTCATTTTTGTTTTTTTCTAACTATAAGCTTACATATTAATTTTCACATTTCTGACATCAAAAATAAATAATAGTTTGATAAAACTAAAGAGGGCGTCCATAAATTACGTGAGATGTTTAAGGGGGGGAGGGGGTCGAGTCAAATCTCATCTAATCTTACGTTGGAGAGAGAGGGTTCTCGGCAAATATCACGCAATTTTATTTCTGATTGAAACAAAAAAAAATATACTATTTTGTGGAGGTGGAGGGGGAGGGGAGAGTGAGAGGGAGAGGGAGCGGGATGGAGAGAGAGAGGAAGCAGGATGGAGAGAGAGAGAGAGGGAATTTAATGGTCTCTGATTTGTTAAACCTACCAATACTATAAAAGTTAAAAGTAACAACAAAGTACATGAATCACTGATTATTAGGCAATACGAAGTTCGCCAAGACAGCTAGTGTTAAATATTTATTTAATGATGCCAAAGAAGTATACCTTATCACTCGCGTACTACATGTAGGTTTTTCTTTCTTCCTTTCTTTCTTTTTTTTTAAATATTGAATTGTCAACGGTCCTCAATAAGTTTACGAAGTTTGAATGAAATCTGACTGTTTAAAGCAAATTAAAGCGAGTAATTAGGTTTTTCTTTCTTTCTTTTTTTTAATATTGAATTGTCATCGATCCTCGATAAGTTTACGAAGTTTGAAAGAAATCTGACTGTTTGAAGCTAATTAAAGCGTGTAATTAGGTTTTTCTTTCTTTCTTTTTTTTCTTTAAATATTGAATCGTCATGGAACCTCGATAAGTCTACGAAGTTTGAAAGAAATCTGACCATTTAAAGCTCATTAAAGCGTGTATTTAGGTTTTTCTTTCTTTCTTTTTTTCTTTAAATATTGAATCGTCATCGGTCCTCAATAAGTCTACGAAGTTTGAAAGAAATCTGACCATTTAAAGCTAATTAAAGGTTATTCTTTTTTCTTTTTTTCTTTAAATATTGAATTGTTATCGGTCCTCGATAACTCTACGAAGTTTGAAAGAAATCTGACTGTTTAAAGCTAATCAAAGCGTGTAATTAGGTTTTTCTTTCTTTCTTTTTTTTCTTTAAATATTGAATTGTCTTCGGTCCTCGATAAGTCTACGAAGTTTGAAAGAAATCTGACATTTTAAAGCTAATTAAAGCATGTAATTAGGTTTTTCTTTATTTCTTTTTTTTCTTTAAATATTGAATTGTCATCGGTCCTCGATAACTCTATGAAGCTTGAAAGAAATCTGACCGTTTAAAGCTAATCAAAGCGTGTAATTAGGTTTTTCTTTCTTTCTTTTTTTTTAATATTGAATTGTCATCGATCCTCGATAAGTTTACGAAGTTTGAAAGAAATCTGACTGTTTGAAGCTAATTAAAGCGTGTAATTAGGTTTTTCTTTCTTTCTTTTTTTTCTTTAAATATTGAATCGTCATGGAACCTCGATAAGTCTACGAAGTTTGAAAGAAATCTGACCATTTAAAGCTCATTAAAGCGTGTATTTAGGTTTTTCTTTCTTTCTTTTTTTCTTTAAATATTGAATCGTCATCGGTCCTCAATAAGTCTACGAAGTTTGAAAGAAATCTGACCATTTAAAGCTAATTAAAGGTTTTTCTTTCTTCTTTTTTTCTTTAAATATTGAATTGTCATCGGTCCTCGATAACTCTACGAAGTTTGAAAGAAATCTGACTGTTTAAAGCTAATCAAAGCGTGTAATTAGGTTTTTCTTTCTTTCTTTCTTTCTTTTTTTCTGTAAATATTGAATTGTCTTCGGTCCTCGATAAGTCTACGAAGTTTGAAAGAAATCTGACATTTTAAAGCTAATTAAAGCATGTAATTAGGTTTTTCTTTATTTCTTTTTTTTTCTTTAAATATTGAATTGTCATCGGTCCTCGATAACTCTATGAAGCTTGAAAGAAATCTGACCGTTTAAAGCTAATCAAAGCGTGTAATTAGGTTTTTCTTTCTTTCTTTCTTTTTTTTCTTTAAATATTGAATTGTCTTCGGTCCTCGATAAGTCTACGAAGTTTGAAAGAAATCTGACCATTTAAAGCTAATTAAAGCGTGTAGTTAGGTTTTTTTTCTTTCTTTTTTTTCTTTAAATATTGAATTGTCATCGGTCCTCGATAACTCTACGAAGTTTGAAAGAAATCTGACCGTTTAAAGCTAATCAAAGCGTGTAATTAGGTTTTTCTTTCTTTCTTTTTTTTCTTTAAATATTGAATTGTCTTCGGTCCTCGATAAGTCTACGAAGTTTGAAAGAAATCTGACCGTTTAAAGCTAATTAAAGCATGTAATAAGGTTTTTCTTCATTTCTTTTTTTTTCTTTAAATATTGAATTGTCATCGGTCCTCGATAAGTCTATGAAGTTTGAAAGAAATCTGACCGTTCAAAGCTAATTAAAGCGTGTAATTAGGGTTTTCTTACTTTCTTTCTTTTTTTCTTTAAATATTGAATTGTCTTTGGTCCTCGATAAGTCTACGAAGTTTGAAAGAAATCTGACCGTTTGAAGTGGGTCAAAATCAACTGAAAAGAGAAGTTACAAACATACAGGTGAAGCTATTAATAAAGCGTGTAATGTCGAAATATTATACATTAGGGGATGAATTTCGAAAAAAACGTATTTCTTGTGTTTAACTATAAGCTAGCACAAAGCACAAATAAGCACAAAACACAAATAAGCACAAATTTTCACCCTTCTTACTTCAAAACTGACGAAGTTGCCATACTAACTTGCATCCCCTTAATTAACCATTTAGGGGATGATTTTCACAAAAAAAAATGTGTTAAAATTAACTTTTGTTTATAACTATGAATTTATATAAAAATGTTCATGTTTATAACTCTAAAACTGACGAAATTGGTTTGTATTAAGTGACTTCCAATCGCTATTTTTATCCCTGGGGATGATTTTTCAATATCTTCTGAATGGAATGTCCGATTTGAGTAATTCAAAAAGTTATCAATAGGTAATGAAACAGTTTTGAATATGAAATGATTTATTTGGATAAGGATTAATACGAAGGTATGGTTATCATGGTCTGATGGTGGTCAGCTTTTTTATTGACTTTTAAAATGTAAAAAGTGGTTATAGTGACATAACTACAATAGTTGGACATATAGTATCCCGACGTTTTTTGTAGATATTGATATGTTCTCTAATATTGTAGAACATTTTTTTGTTCTATCATCAATAGTTTCCGCAGCGTATGCGATGAAAGAAATTTTTAAGCAATTTTTTTACACCTTGGTTCACGTTACTGAAGTTTTAGCAAGGATCCCTAACTTTTTTAAAATAAATATAGCCTATGTTACTCAGGAATAATGTAGCATTCTAATGGCGAAAGAATTTTTAAAATCGGTTCAGTAGTTCTTGAGTCTATTCGTTGCAAACATACAAAAATACAAAAATACAAAGCTTTCCTCTTTATAATATTAGTATAGATTTAACAAGAACAGGTAAGTGAATGATTTTCATTCTTCTTTTGCAGTAAATGGTATCCAATTATTTGGCGGTCACGAATTTTGTATAAAGTTTAATAATACTTTCATATTTAAAACAAATAACTTAGCCCGATTGAACCGACACTGATGACTCAATGCATTAAGTTCGGAAGCGATCAAGGAAATTTATCACCGCCTGCATTTGCTTAGCTCGGTCGAATATTTACGATTGATTTTATTTCTACTTATAGATTGATTACGAGCGCATTTGTGTTTTAAAAGGACCTGTAATAGAATTAGTTACTTAGGTAGGTACTATCCGATATTTAAAGTCGCTTTCATAATTTCGGAACAAGCACCGAATAGAATATAATTGGCTAAATTGGCACGATTAGAATATAATTATCTAAATGTAACCTTCCTTCTGAAGTCTGGTAAAAATAAGAATTTTTTTCCAGACTTCGTTATTTTCGTGAAATCAACCAAAAGCAATGGAAATTGAAGGTTTATAAATTACGCTCATCAAAGAATATTGCTGTGTTTTCAATCCAGTTGGCAAGCTGAATCTATATCGAGTTTCAATTAATTGGCGATCGAAAATCGAAGTTCATATTGCTTGGGGAATAGTTTTATTTCTTGAGGATGAAACATAAAATAATGATATTAAGTACTTTTATGTTCTTGCACTTTTACTTTATTCCTTGGGTGCTACTCGTATATAGGCGGTGTAAGCAATTAAAACATTGCAGACCACTAAAATTGGCTTCAACCTTTTAATGGGGCTACCTCACTACGAAGCATGGGCCTCTCTTAGTAACTAAAAGGAGGTCTAGAGGCTTTACGCCCATTGATGGTGGAGTTAGTTGCCACTTCATAGCTGGAAATATTTATAGAGCTCGAAAATCTTCCAACATTGCTCAAAGACTGCTTTCTAATTGTAGCAACCGGTGCCAACGGATATACGTGCCCTCCAAAGCACGAAAGCGCTTAAATAATTTTGCCATTAGCACCGCTAGTAGCCCATCCGACCACTAACTCAGACTTACTGTTGCTACTCAATGGATTTACTTCTAAAGCCGTCATTCGTGATGTGTGATCCATATAAGATATTTGTTGCAGAATAAAGTCTGCCGATCTGATAGTTGGTCACAAGAAATCTAAATCTTAACCCAGATAACATAATTGATTTTCTTATAATTAAACTTGTAGGTTACATATTTTAATAAACCATATACAGCGCTTCGAATTCAAATGCCAAACTATAACTGAATCAAGTTTCAAATTAATTTCTGCTGGTCGAAATCCGAACTTTGTCATTTTGGTGCTGTGTTCGATAGTTTCCGTTTATTAAAGTTAACAATAAACTACAGACCAGAAATTTAGTAAACTTGTGTTTTTCATTAGATATACCTAGTTAATATATATGTTTATGTTTTGTTTGAAGACAAAAATTTACTTCTTACATGCCTTTTTATAGTAATGTTCAAACGTGGGTATTGCTTCTATCCCTACGGGACAGTAATAATCTCCTCTGTCTACTTTTATATGAAATATTCAAGCTATAAAAAAATCTACTTACATGGTAAATATTTCAAATTAAGATACTTACGCCACAACTCAGAAAGGTTCGTTTGTTTAGTTGTAAGAAGTCCATAATTAATTGATATTAAATATGTTAAGTATAGGTTCATCCCAGAGTCTAATTGTCAATTTTAAGTGACCTTAGTGCGGTCAAACGTCAAATAACTTTTAATTTTCGTACTTATTGCTAAAATTATTTCAAGTCAAAATAACGAAGACGCTTACAAACATAAACATCATAACCTTATATTCAGACCATTAACCAGCTCTCCTTTCACTTAGTAAAATATAATCCTTACGTTTACCCTCTTAATTCCTTTTAGGAGTCGGTTTTCCTGTTTGTATGAAAAATAAATAAATTATTTATTTGAAAAAGCTACTAAAAGCATTCCGCTATTTACGTACTTATCTTTACAGAACTTCCATGCTAACTATAATTATGTTCTACTAGTTTATCGTTGCGCTTTCAGAATCTATTTCTTACATTAGCAAGCAACCGCTCCCGTAAAAGTTGGTCTCATTTTTATCAAGTATTTCATAAATTTCATGATTTCGCAAATCAATAGGACATAAGGATATTCATATTACTAGGATAGATTTTGCATTATAAGTTACACTTTCATTTTAATCTGTTCTGTAATTTACGTATGATGATGCTTTAACAAAAAACGACTTCATAATCATATCAGTAACAATGATATTGTAATAGTAAGCAAATTAGTTCTGATTTGGTCTCTTAAACGATTTTATTACTATAGAGAATAGGGAGCTTATTATTAAATTAAATCAATTTTCTGATTGAGGCTAAGGTCTTAGGAAGTATTATTTAGTTAGGGTTAGTTTGATTACATTGAGACATTGATTACATTCCTCGCTGACTATATTAAATATAGACTAAGTTTGTAAACTTGTTGTTGTTCATGAACGACAAAATTTTACTTGGCTATTTTAAGGGTAAATGAAACTAGAGGAGATAGAGTTGTTTTGAAGTATCAAAGAAAAACGTCTACGGTAAACAAAAAATTAAACAAGAGAAAATCTGGATCTTCCCACCGTCAGTCAATAAAACACAGTAAACTAAAGTTGTAAAAAGAAAAATAGGAGAGTGAGTTTTACTATAATACGGGTGCTCAAGATGTTTTATGCATGTATACACCCCGGCTAATGTGCGAGTTCTGTTCTTATAAATTCATTCACTGTATATTAGGATCGTATACTTTTTCATGTACTAATAATACAAAATAATTCAACACCATTTTAATGAATTTGAAAAAACCTAAATTGTATCTGCCCAATAAAATATGTCATTTAATCAGTTTTATAAAGGGGCATACATTCTGTGAAACAACTGAAGCTTTTACAGGATTACAGTAACACTGCTTTAGGGTAGGTAAATTGAATATCAAAAATAAATTCTATTAAACTCTCCGCCCAGAAGAAGTTTTAAGAAGTGCGTCTAAGTTTACAATAAAACCAATACCTCACTCTGTTTAAATTTCTTACAAACAAATGCCTATCACACCATTTTACTACATATCAAAATCTACAACCCTACAACATAACCGCCACATAACAATTTACATAAGTTATGTTATGTAACACGTTACTTAATCATGCTTGCTTACGAGATGTGACGAGTATGCCAGAGTATCTATTCAAACTGTGTGTTAATTCAGTCACTGCTTACGCGTTCTATATGCCAGAAGTGAGAGCATGATACGTCGTGCTTAGCTGTGACGACTGTAACACGCAGTTAATTGTATTCAAGTGACAAAACAAAACAATATTATCAATAGTAATCCACTCAAATATTTAATATGTAATGTTTTCGGGAACCTATCATTAGGTCGAAAAATGTTTTACTGAATTTCATTTCACCTAAAACTTTTCAGCAATTATTGTTTCGGTTTATGTAAGCATTGTAAGCATTGTTTCTGTCATGGCTCCGGCGCTGTGGGTTTATATTACACTCTAGGGGTAGCGCAGACAAGACTGCGTGAAGTCGGTTTTGCAGCGATTCGTTTCTGTCACTAAATTTTAACCGGCTATACATATATTTTTGATCAAATAATATTTCGTTAAATGTTGTTTCGGCGTGTTGAAAATATGGCAAATAAGATAAATCATTTGGCAAATTAAAAAAGTTCAAAAGAGGCTTTGGCCAATAGCAAAAAATTATTTTGTAAATCGGCGAAATATATAGTTCGGTAAAATAATACCTATGATACATGAAACTTCGAAGATCTTAAAATATGTCAAAAAATGCGTATAGCAAAAAAGATGTCGGGCAATAGTTTTCGTTAAAACGAAATTCGAACAATAAAATTTCGGTAAAATGAGGGTGCCCCAGTGTTTCCACATTTGAAATGAACCCCCGATTAAAAGCTATTCATGGTTTAATTGAATAAAAAATATTATACGATTTTGTTGAACCGGAAATTATTGAATGCTGAAATAGAAAAAAAAGAGTTATAAAAATATTATCTTACCTAATTTATTTTACCCGCTATTTCACGGCAACAGTTTTTTACGGCTTATATTCTATTATTAGTTTTACATTCGTTTGTGGCAGGCACAATAAATGCTATGTACGACATGTACGTACGCGTAATTTGGCTTTGGTTACTGTGATCAGAAGAGTTAAAACTAGTATACGTGAATGTGATTGAAGTGAGATTTCTCTTTAAGTTTGTTAGCTTATGCCTTCTGTCACGTAGTAGTAAGTCACTAAGTAGTAAGAGTGAGGTCAAACGAGCGTATTATTTTGAGTCATAAAAAATTACCAGCCTATTCAATTAAAAATGAGGTACCATTTTATTATAATGTAATCAAAATCTAACAATAGCGAAATTTCCTCGACACGGAATATCCAAACATGACTAATACGTGCATAACGCGTTCTATTCACGGTACTACAAAGGCTATTTAAAATACACATTTACATTATTTGTTCGTCCGCCTATTCATCGCCGTTTATAATGAAGAAAAACGGACTATTTCCACCGAAGCAAACTTTGCATACAGGAAGCTTTCGAATTTATGAACCCTCGAAATAAAGCTAGCAAGGGAACTTGGCGTTTTTAACCCCCGATCGTTGCGAAATACGTAACTTCATTGCTCATTTATCAAAATTTCCCATATGTTTCGTTTATTGCAGGTCAAAAGAAATTTGTAGATATTAATTTTTACGTAGAAATGCTGATATCAACTCGTAATATGTGAAATTAAAAGTAATGAACACTGAACAGTATTTACCAGTATATACTCCACGCAAATTTAACTTTTGGAAATTAATTATCACTTACTTAGGTGAAGGAAAATATCATGAGAAAACCTAATTTTATCTGTAATCTATCGCATCTCTTGTCGACATCTGTAGATCTTAACCTCTCACGTTAGGGTAAGGGAGATCTAAACTTGTCAAGAGGAAGGTTAGGACTTTTAATGATGATTTAAATCATTAAGTTTTCTTCGAAAACGTGACTATATCTACTAGGTATCCCGAGACCTATGTCTTAGTACCTTCTCTAAAAATGTGACATTACATGCACAGACTTAAAAAAAGACTGAAAGAATGTCAACAAAAAATTCAGTAAGGCACCCATAGACCAACTCCTCTATTCGTACAAGTATTACACGCACACCATGACACCACGTTGTTATTAATCGGCCGCCATTACCGCATCGGACCACACTAAAAATTACGCACACATGCTAAGCGGGCGGCGTCACTCTCGATAAGACAAGGTGATGTCCGGGTTATTTTCACGTCCGTGATTACATGTGATGCTTATACACGTATATTATGAACACCAAACTTGTTGACACGTTTGTGAGTTATGCTATTATACATTACGTCTGTATGTACAGATAAAAAACAAACATAAAGACAAACAACAGTTGTGTGTTGCACTATTGCGTTAATAAATACCACCATTAATTATTTTCTCAAATGACTTCCACGTACAGACATCGAACAATAATTGCAGTTTTATTCGTACCCCCTTAATTCATAAAAACAAGCAAAGTTATGGAAAGCTTATGAAGCGTTTTGTTTCTTTCACTTTTATGAAAAACAAAAAAGATAAAACATACTATGACAGAGCAATAGCCAAAATAGGTTTATTAAGCACTTATGCATAAGGCCGTATGATGTATGACGACCCGTGTGGCGTAATGGTTACTATGCCGGATCGCCATGCCAAGGGTCTTGGGTTCGATTCCCAATAAGGCGGAAATTTGAACGATGAGTTTGAATTTCTGTTTTCGGTCTGAGTGTGTCATGTGTATTCTTGTCTTTGTGTGTTGTCCATGGCACCCACGATGCAAATAATCCTAGTGTGTAGCGTTATTATTATTAAAATCAGGTTCACAATGCTGAACCATCATAATGATAAATGTTATAACCATCATTTTATAAATGAGTTCATCTTTTGTTTCTAGGTTGTTCCTGTATCCGCTTCACGTCAACGTACGGGAAGGAACGTGGTACCTTTAGCAGTCCAGACCATCCTCGTCCCTATCCCTCCCACATCTCCTGTCTCCTTTACACCTTCCTCGCCGCCCCAAACCAGATCGTGGAACTTATCTTCACCGACTTCGACATCTATAAGGAGCATCTCGAGTGAGTATTAGAATCCATAATAATCAAATTCTATCCTTCTTTCTTCTCTCTTCTTAGTGGCAACGCTTTGGTTATGTCTATGGTGTTACTGGCATCCATCTTTGACGGTGACCACTACGGCACTTCAATAAGTCATCGGCCAAATTGTAGGACAAGTTAAAACTACGCCATAGCAAAAGTTATTCGACATGACAACATATAATTTTGTTCCCCGGTATAAGAGCAATTCACGCACGTAGAAGTGTAGGACATAGTTAAAGTTTCCATGGAGAAGAAGTGTAGTAAGCGGAATCATATGTGTAAATATATTTTTTTGTGTGATTGCACTAAGCCTAAGACAAAATGTTAGATTTTTTCAAATGGGCAGTTGCTATTGAGCCTAGCGGTCGCTTCATGCTAGGGCTCAGGTAATGGTAGAACGCTCGCTTAGCAAAATGTTACGAGTCTCGTACATATCAGTTGTTTAGACATCCCCGTAGCATAGTTGGTAGCAATAGAGGTAGAAACTAGGATCCCTATCCTGGGGTTAATCACGACCTGGCCAGATATTTATGGGACAGGTAAATGTGTTACACATGGGACAAGGTCATGAGTATTTGTGATTTATTATATGAACACATGGATGTAAATAGCCGACAAATGAACAGAGGAGCCTCCTAACAGTAAGTGGTCATCTTACCCCATAGAAATTAACAACACCAAAGGTATATCGCGTTGCTTCAGTAACAAAACGGTGGACCCATTATTATTCTCTTACCTTCATTATAACGCTAAATTCAAAACCGTCGTCTTACGAAAGTTTCTATGAACATCTGAAAATTAATTTAAATTTTATTCAGGCGACGGAACTATAGCCGACAGTAATTCATCACTTGAAACTTCCGTGTCCTGGACAACTAAATACTTATTTAATTAATGTTTTCATTCGTGTTCCCGACTTCTCATTAAATGTATACATTCGTTTTATAATAATTCAATTTTAATTGAATGTGTATTTTGTATTAAAATATAATTTTGGCTAGTAAACAACTGTGAAAATAAACGGTCTATTGTTTCAAGGAAAGGATTTATTACATTCTTACCGTATTGGGGCGATTTAGAATACTAACCTCAATCCCACACCGGATGGGTGTCGTAACAGGCAACTAAAACCGCTCCCCGCTGGCGGCAGGGAACTCGGAGGGATTATATTGGTAATATTGATTTGAATTGTTAATTAATACCATTATTGCTATTATTATTTCTCCATGGGGTTCGCTTGTGATAGCTACCACTCTTGAGCATGAGTCAGCCGCCAAACGACTCATCGTGTTCCGGCTGGGGGCTCGAGAGACAGTTCTTTCTTTCTTTTTCTTCTTTCTTGGCCGGAAACGCGTCAGTGATGCATTTAGTGTTGCCGATGTTCATAGGTGACGATACCCACTTACCATCAGGTGAATCATAAGCTCGTTTGCCGGCTATTTCTTTAAAAAAAAAAATTCTCCGTATTACATTTACCTCTTGTATAGCTAACTTTATAGTTATGTTACGCTTGGAAACTGAAATGTATGTTTCGTTATCACATTGTTTTTACTGAAATACTTTACTTTTTAAAAGTTATCGTAACAAATATTTCCAGAACCATTAATGATGTAATATACTTTAAAAATCCTTTTCTGCGCTTTCTGTCAGAATATGCAACTCGTTATCTCTATCTTTTAGATATTTTCCTTACCTTTATTCCCGCAAAGACATTTTAAAGTGCACTATGCTCGTATGTCACTTTGATTTATTTTACCTGTTATTGTTTCTGCTTCTACAGAATCTGCATCTATGTTATATTAAATTATTATGATATGTTATATTATTATGTTTTTATCCATCAAAACACTAACATTCTTTTAGGTCCTACTTAACTCAAATAAAATCCTTGCCTTCTATTTTGATTTACACTGGGTATAACACACACTTAGAAGGTACAAACACATTAGTAACTTATATAAAAAGAAGTGTGTGCGTGTAATTTTACGCGCTATTGAAGTAAAACTTCTTTTACGTTGGTGACACGTATTACCAAAAAAAAACAAAATTTAAAATAAATATTATATTATAGTTGACTCATATTTAACAATGTACTTTACAAAAACGAATATAAAGCTATAATTACCGTTAATAATACCATTAATTAAGTATGTGTAACTCTGAGCTGGGACGTTACTTCAAAAAGTTGAACCTAGTTTAATGTTAATAAGAGGATATCTAGTCTACGTCCTTCTTAGAAGGCATTGGGGTAATGCCTTCTGTTGTGCTAACCTTCATAAGCAATGAACACTGACTATCAGGTCGCTAATCAGCTTGTTGTCAGCCATTTGCATGAAGTGAGATCACTATTTATGGATGCCATACACGATCAAGTGTACTTGTTAATTCTGCAGTTTTACTTGTCAAATTTGCAGTTTGACTTGTCGCGCCATCCACTTTACAATATTATTATGTAGAAAGTGATTAATGGTGAAATCAAAATGTCGATCTGTTTTAAAAAAGCTTTTTAATTAAATAAAAGTAAGAACATAATATTATCGCTTAGAAATCACCTTAAAATGAAAGAGCTCCCATTAAGTATTATTTTTACAACCTGTCAATAATATATTGTATTGTGTTGTTGTATTGTATTGTATATTGTTGGAATATTTATTTCAGAACCCTTCAATTGTGAAAATAGACTTATTAAGTAAGCTATGACCGCCTTTGACGTGGGCATCTTCAAGAAAAGTGTGAATAGGCTTATATAGGCATTATTAAGTTATGTGCTTACCATCTTACAAATTTTATCTACTTACCCTCAGGTCGGATGATGGTCAAGCATTAACTTTATAAAAAAGCTGCCAAGTTGTAATCGATTCGCGAGCTAACGAATTCTGTGGTACTAAAACTGTATTAGAATTGAATTTATGGTTAGGGACGTCAAAGTGAAATAGTGGTTCCGAACCCATTAATTTTAAGCAAGTGTCCAACTGCCAACGTAGTATTGTAACTGGTTACCAACTTGCACAATGTAAACCAGGCATAACGTCGTGTTTATTTTTAGCTTTATTTAGCCTTGTTATTTTTATTTGGCTTGAAGTTTTGTTTTGTCGGTTTTCCTGAGTCCGCAAAGCTTTGTACAAAATTGTTTGTAATCAATCATGTTGTATCCCCCTTTCTGAACAATTGGTGCCTCGTCCAAAGCATAATCGGCTTCTTTCTCAGTAAAACGGTCGCCCCAAGTCATGAGATCGTGGCGGATTCTGTAAACAAGAATAAAAAATAAATTTGGGAAATTATAAGTCAAGCTACAGATTTTTTTTTGCCACTGAAACCAAACTTTGTAACTAAGAAAGCGTCAAATAAAGATCAACAATTATTTTTACTTATTCCACTGATTTATACATCACCATCTAATTTACTAACTCAGCCACGGATTTTACAACTAACCAAAATTGTAAATATGAATGGTGGAGGGAATGGGTGGGGGGCTAAGCCCTCCGTGACAGGAGGCGTAAGGGCACTGTTCTCCGCTAATGGGGAAGGGGGCGAGGCCCTTCAATAAGGAGAGGCAATGAAAAAGCTAAAGGAATCCAAAACGGAATGGGTTAGGTTAGGTTCGTATAATTTTTTATGTGGGAACACGGATCCTACGAAGCGGGGTTCCGTCGATATTTATGACGAAGTGTAGTTTTGTATTCCAATCAATTGGCGCCAATGAGCTTCAATCTTCAATGGATTTGTTCGATTTTGAAAGGAGAACGGGGGCTCAATTATTAAAATAGAACCCCCTGGCAGGATACACATTTTGTTCGAGATGTTTGTTCTATGACATTATACTTCAATGGGATATATCTATTTTTTCACGCAAACACTACTGTACAGATTTTTATGAATTTTTGCAAACAGGTATACCATGATCTGGAAAAGGATATAGGGTATTTAGTATCCCAGAAGATGCAAGGTAAGCAGCGGGCAGAGTGCTATCATGCATATGTTTGTGTTAATTTAATAACTCAGCACTTGAACGACAAAATTTAAAACAAGGAGGCAAATACTCGGTTAAGGTCATGGTTTCAGTTGAAACTATGATCATGATTTTCAGTGCAACCTATTTGGGCAATTGTCAAACTTTTTTACTTTGACAGTGTCTTGTATAATATGACATAATAACGTCTTACACCTGAAGCAGTTGTTTTGTTGTATTTGCACACAGTGCGATGTAAAGTAAAAATATTCAAATATTGTACCAAACAGCCATTTAAAATAATACATTTACAAGTTTATTTCTACAGTCCTTAAACAATTAGTAAAGAAAGTTTAATAAGTGCTTTATTGGGCTGTTAACGTTCAAAATTAGATGACGGATGACGCGGGAAAAATTATTAAAAAGTTTGGACTTCTTTTCATTACGATTTTATTACATTACGATGAAAAAGAAATATTTGAAACTTGAACATTAAACAAGCAGAAACATTTTAAACTTTAAAATTAACTTTTTGTATTTTCTTGCTTATATAAACTTGCCTACTTTTAATAGACTGAGTTATTACAAGAACAGGGATTTATAAACGGTTTTTATTTGCAGCTTAATTTATATACTCATATGTTCAGCTTGAAATGTTTATGAATTTTAATAATAATATCTACTTAAATTGTAAGACGGAAGTTGTTAGTGATTATGTAAATGTTTAATCGTATTGCGAAGATGTCTGTCTCATAATTGCCTCGCCAAGTTTTGTGGCTTGAATATAATTAATTCTGACAAGTTTTATTGTTTGTCGAGGTTTGCTCTCTGCGATTCAATATTTAATGAATGCGGTATTTAGGTTACTGAGGAAATTCTGTGAGGCTATGTAATTGTGTGTTTCTTTAATTATCTTGATAACTTGGCCTCAATTAAATTATTTTACTTAACTCCAAATTTCCATTTCTCGTGCTTGTATATTAATTACTGGTGAGATTTGTTTGTATTTAATTGCCTTCACGTGAATTGTACTGTCATTATGGAATATTTTTATTTATATTTTTCGTACGAAAAAATTAAAAATGGTACCTATATATCCCTCGTGCGTTTGGGCGACTACCATTCACAGCCAATTTACTCAGAAACTACTGGACCTAATGAGTTGAAATTTGGTACTCATGTACTTTTTTGTGACCCAAAGACGAAGATACCTTCGTCTACTTTATAAATAAGCAAATAAATTTAGAAAAAAAATCGTTTACTAATAATAACAAAATCAACATTAAACAAAAAATTATTTGCAAACCGTATTTTGTGATATGTCAAATGAAAGGGTTTGTTGTAAGGATTTCAATTATATTTTTAATATAGGTGTACAATGGATAGTTTTAAAATTACTTAAGAAAGAACGAAAATTAAAGCCAAAAATTGATCATTCCCCCAACCCCCCTTATCCCCGAAACTACTGAAGCTATATTTTTGAAAAAAAAAATACAGAGAATAGTTCTTTACTTACCTAAATATTACAGAAAACGTTAAAAATAAATAAAATAGAAAAATAACGGTAAATACATAATCAACGTACGGAAGCCTCTCCAAGTGAGTTTAACTCGCACTTGTCAAGTTTTTTAATCTAATGTTATTTGTATGTGGTAGGTACAATAACTTTGCCGCTGATGAACATAATTTCTTGAGAAACAGGATGATGCAGGAACTTGGGGCTATGATATTATTTGTACTACAGCAGGCTCCAAGGATAGCTTAGAATAAACTAAAGAATGATTGAAGTAGTTGAAATGTAACATCAAGAAGTTAATTTGAATTAATACAAGTAGTTTTGGGCAACTAAAATAACAGCATAGTCTCAAAACGTATTTTGTTTTATTTTGTATCAGAAACAAGGGACTGTCTTTAGCGAGTCTTTTAAACAAGGATTGCATATCATTAAGCAAACTTGCCAGTCCTTTAATTAATTGAAAATTTAGGAAACTTCTGCGAAGAGTTAATCGTAAATGCCTTTGTTACTGTTAGTAAAATTCATTATGAATATTTTATGTGCAACAGAAGAAAAATTATTCTTAATTTTTGAGTCCGTCTTGAAAAGTTATAAATTTGTGAAGAAAATTTGCATAAATAATGCTAATAATATCCTAAAAGATTTTCAGCGAAAATTACTCGCATTTTATGGTTTTGCGTACATAAAAACTTTTCAGGTACGACATAGCATAACGTCTTCGCATTGTCGTTAAATTTCCCGCAGAATTACGTGAGAGACTCTATTCAAATGTGTCGTAAAACAGAGATTGCTATGAAAATTTTAATAACACATCTTGAATTTTGCTATAGAAACTGACATGTAATTTTAATAAACTTCAATTCAAACATTAGTCAAATCTTCTTTTCGGGAATACCATTTCTGTAGTCAGCTAGAATTACTATGAATTATAAAGACTTTGTCGGTCAGTAATTTATGAGACAGGTTGGGGTTTGTGTTAAGTCTTGGTTTCTTGTAATTATTTATTTGTATTACACATGCTACATGCAACTCTTATTTGATCTCAGAGAACACAGAGAACTAAATTTTGTGTCG
>OZ010689.1:6274956-6447850 GCA_963932265.1 Thymelicus lineola | reverse complement strand
AAATAGGTACCACACCACGCATATGCTTTCACGAGAGGTTAGCTAGTGGTGCCGCATGTTACGCAGCGAGAAGGGATTCATGGAGCTTTTACGAAAGACGAGGATGGAACAGACTCTAGTCGCACAACCAGAAGCCGTTCGCCTCATGATCGGAGTCGATTAAGCCGATGCTCGAGAAATCATAGAAGCAGGCGCCGCTCCTTTCCTCCAATTCTATTATCCACAGCCGATCATCGACTCGGACTTCCAAAGCTGACAGAGATGCAGTCAGACAGAAAGAGATGGGGGGGGCAGACTACTACGGAAGAACAGGTACCTCGCAATACAACAACACCAGGTAAAGGATAGCTCTCTGCCAGCAGACGGCGAAGAGCTCCTAGGTCAGGATGGTAAGCAAACTACGTGTAATTCTATATGAGAGCTTAGCTACCCGTTGGTCAGCTATTCTCACTGATGTAGATCATCAATGCAGACCTAAAAGCTACCATGTTGAAGAAACAAGACCCCCTCTCGAACTGACGTCTTCTAGTAGGGTCACTCTTCAGGTGACTGTACCACCCAAGTTAAATGGGAAATTTGTGGCAGTGATGAATGACAGTGGTATCAAATGTGACAACAGAATCTGTGACCAGCAAGTAGTCCTATCTATAGCAATCTCTACAGTGTGGAGGCTTCAATGACATGATTCTGTCACCGAATAATAAACAGCACATTGAGGTATTGAGTGATTCAATAAGGCTGTTATTTGACTTATTCCATGATCGGTTACACATAGGACACTAATTCTTCCTGGTCTGAACACCCATGTGACTCAGGTATCATCATCATCGACACCGGGGTCAAGAGCGACCATGATTCAGATACAATGCGGTGGTTTAAGATTATTTTATAACCAATGGTGTGAAAAGTGATATTACATCCAATCCAACCAATATTGGCAGTATAAGGGGTTATACAATGCTATTTAAACGCAAGACCACACGAACTGTTTTGTGCACAGTACAATATTTTTTCTAAAATAGAAAATAGTTTGTTTGCTCTCGAATTAGGACAGCTATTGGAACTAGGTTCTATACAATCATGATTTCTTGCTCAGGGACAATTTTGTCCTCATAATCCTGAGTCAAATGGGACATGAAGGTTGATACTTAACCTTAAGAAACTTATAAAATTTGGTGTCACCTTTATGATACTTTGTGCATCGCAGACTCCTATGATGATTGTGTGCAGAATGCATTGACTACTGGGGAATCTAAGGTTTATTATTAACTCACAAAAAAGTTCTTTAAAACTCAGTCAGGGTTGTCTTTATCTAGGATTTATGCTAGATTTTATTCCATGTTCCATATACAATATCATATTCCCTAAAAGAGGGACCGTGTTATCGAATTTGTTAACAACTACTAAACGCCCTTGCTTCGCTTCGTTAAACCTATTGGTAACCACATTTGTGTAAATAAATGTATGGACGGTATTTTTTAAATCGACATGACTTTTTTATTATTTATGAACCGATTGCAGTAAAACAGGCACTGAATGGTGATCCAAGCTTACTGCAATACAACAGTGAAAATTGCACCTAACTATAACGCGGTTCTTGAGATTGGTCGGAACAAACGCGCAGACAAGCATACAAAAAGTACAGTTTTATTATAATATGTATATTAATGGATGATATGAAATAAAAATAAATAATAATAGTTATAATAATAATCAAAACATAGTTGTTATACTTTGGAATTTGTCCAATTACTTGGTCTTCTTGTAGTTGCTTGTAAATCCATAAAATATGGTATCTGCTATACGAAAACCCTGGAAAACTACAATTCAGTGATTTTAAAAGATTATAATGGGAATTATAATGCAACAATAATATTATCAAAAGGGATTCAATCAGATCTGGATGAATGGTGGACATCACACATCCAAGTAATAACAGGAAAATTATACAATTTACTTTTAGTTTACAGATTTCCTCAGATGCTTCGCAAACAGATTGCGGACTTGTCTGTAATAATGTGAGGAGTCACGGACACTGGATAGAAGAAGAGAATCTTTTCAAATAAAATTAGGAACAGCTTTTAAATGTTTAAAAACGTTTGCATCTAAAGTAATTACTGCGAGGTTTTTGCTTTGGAAAGATAACACAATTGCTATAGCATACGTTAAGGAAATGAAAGCTACAAGGTTTCCACATATCAATAACTTAGCGAGAGAGCTATGGCAGTGGATTGAGAGAAGACATGTCATATGGGTGTATGCATTTTACATCAGCTCAAAAGAAAACTCCATCACAGATAGTGAATGCAGACGTTCAAAATTGCCAACTGAGTGACATTGTTTATGAAAGTTGTATACGCCTTAGATGACAAATCACACTGGATGGTTCAATTGTAACAATTTATTTACAATAGTTACCAATGCATAGTGATAATTCAATGGTGTATGTAATAAAGATAAATAAATTAAATAAAAGTATACTAAGCAGGTTCGATGAACCGCAGGTGGTCTTCTTTGCTGATAGAAATAACACCAAATGTCGGGATTACAATTATAACATGGTTCTCAGACCCAGAAGCATATTCTATAGATACATTCATCTTGAGATGGAATGACATGTTTTTTTATGCATTTCCATTATTCACGCTTATAAGAAGAGTACTGAAGCAAATTATAGGAGACAAGACAAAAGTTGTGGTTCCTATGTGGCTCTCACAGCCCTGGTACCCACTTTAGAACTCCATGGCTATATCTGAAAAAATAAGATTTAAACCTCGATATAACTAATTTATTCTTATCTCCTTCTACAGACTTGCACGCGTTATACATATAAGAGCCTTACTCTGATTGCAGCCATATGGTCAGGAAAACATTTCTAAGAAAAGTAATCCCTGCTTTCTCAATGGATATAATGTTAGCCTCATTATCAGGAAACAATACGGGTCTGCTCTTGGTGCATGAATTTCACACTGCCAGAGCTACAATGTGGATCCTTTTGGAAGGTTGTTTCATATAGTTCAATAAATACCATCAGGTCAGCAATTTCCGTAATAAAATAAGGTCCTCAACTCGGCATAATACGATATGATATTACGAGTATATGGGATCCAAGTATAGTAGATTCTAGACTATTTCTAGACTCTTAGCTTAGAGGTACACTCCTTACTAACGCTGTCTTTCTTTGTCTACATTAAGGATATTGCTGTTAATTCTGATTATATAATATCAAAATTTTCAAAATTAAATTTATGAAAACTTGTGGTTCTTATCAAATACAACATAATTTAACTTTACAGTTTTTCAAACAATATACAGATATCCTCGAATGGCGCCCGCGTCTCGGAAAGCGAAGTACAGGACGCCCCCCGACAAGATGGACCGACGACCTGAAGAAGACAGCGGGCATCCGCTGGATTCAGAAGGCTCAGGACCGGTCAGAGTGGCGCAAGTTAGGGGAGGCCTATGTCCAGCAGTGGACCTCCAAGGGCTGATGGATGGATGGATGGATGGATGGATACAGATATCTGCCCGGCTAACTATCCTACTATATTATTTACACTTACAAAAATATGTGAGGCAAAATTTGTAAATCATTAATTCTAACTGTTAAGAAACAGCACCAACCAACCTCACTGCAACTATCAGCCGATAGATTAAACAAGTTCGGGTAATAGTGGATTAGACACTTCCATATTTACAGGCCAGAGACATGCTTTACTTCAAAAGCCTCGTATGCCGGCATTATTGTGGACTATTGAGGTTATAAGGAAAGCAGCCGGTTAGTTCACCTTTTCCTCCACATTTGTTTCATTTTATAAAAGACCAATGATTAGTGGTCTCAATCAATTAACTCAAAATGTATGCTCATTGCATAGAGACACCTACACATGAGACTGACAATTTAACAATTATTATTATCATTTCTTTACGTTTTTTTAAAAAACTGTGGTATATACGATACAATAAAAAGAGGATGTTTCTTTACTTAATATAAATATTATTTGTTAATTGTATGTGATTATCATCACGAAATTATTAATGAATGAATTATTATCAACCCAACTTTCTTCTTTGAACATCTACATAGTACAAAATATGAGGACGAGATTACGGAACATAATTAAATAGATCGGACTAACTTACCAAGTGACGTCCGATCCTCAATTATGTGAAGTAATCTCGTCCTCATCCTAGACCCAACCCTTCCCAGGTAATATTCTTAAAAGAATATACCTACATACTGCTGGTATCCTTTGAAGAATAATTTGTATTTCGCAAGTAACGTTCATAATGATCTGTATTGCCTACTCTAACCCCTTCTCTGAAAGTTGTGTTGTAGAGCTTTGAAACAATGACATTGCCAGTGGTGGACGGATGGAGCTAGGGACGTACCACAGAGAACGAAGAACGCGTTTATCTTTAAACATTGTGACGGCAAGTAGCACAGAGCACGTACTACATAGTACAAAATATGAGGACGAGATTACTTCACATAATTGAGGATCGGACGTCACTTGGTAAGTTAGTCCGATCTATTTAATTATTAAGCAAACTTGCCAGTCCTTTAATGAATTGAAAATCTAGGAAACTTCTGCGAAGAGTTAATTGTAAATGCCTTTGTTACTGTTAGTAAAATTCATCATGAATATTTTATGTGCAACAGAAGAAAAATTATTCTTAATTTTTGAGTCCGTCTTGAAAAGTTATAAATTTGTGAAGAAAATTTGCATAAATAATGCTAATAATATCCTAAAAGATTTTCAGCGAAAATTACTCGCATTTTATGGTTTTGCGTACATAAAAACTTTTCAGGTACGACATAGCATAACGTCTTCGCATTGTCGTTAAATTTCCCGCAGAATTACGTGAGAGAGTCTATTCAAATGTGTCGTAAAACAGAGATTGCTATGAAAATTTTAATAACACATCTTGAATTTTGCTACAGAAACTGACATGTAATTTTAATAAACTTCAATTCAAACATTAATCGAATCTTCTTTTCGGGAATACCATTTCTGTCGTCAGCTAGAATTACTATGAATTATAAAGACTTTGTCGGTCAGTAATTTATGAGACAGGTTAGTGTTTGTGTTAAGTCTTGGTTTCTTGTAATTATTTATTTGTATTACACATGCTACATGCAGTTCTTATTTGATCTCAGAGAACTTCAAAGTTACTATGTAACTAAAGGAGAACCCCAGTTTCCATAGAAACTCAGGCCTAAGTAGACAAGACTGGAAATTGGCTGTTAATTAGATTATTGCAAAAAGTTCAATTTCTCCAATTTTCACGGCTGCCAGCAATGGTCAACTAAGGAAATCCTAGAACGAATCACCTTAATTATAGGTTATGATTATGTCATACTCGTGTCACAGTGCTATTTAATATGTATGTTACACTTACGTTGGCGGGTGTCTATTATAATTCTACTACTTCAATGGTTTTCACCCAAAACGAATGTCATAAAAAGGTTGTATAATAAAAGCTATTGCATATTTCAAGAGATTTTATTAGTTATCATTATAATATATTAATATTTCGTGTAGTTGTGCAGGAGGCGTTATATTTCGTTAGTACCTTGCCCAATCAAGATACCATAATATACTCATTGTAAGTATGGCCACAGCAACTTCCTGATCTTCTAAAGATGTATAGGATACGTTATCCAGTGTTCAGGACTTATTCTGAACCTTTGTCAATCACAAAACAGGCGATTAAGGAGTCCATATTCATATAGTATTGGTTTGCAAGAAATTGTAGCGAAACTGCGAAACACATTCACCAAAACACAAGTACGAAAGCGAATACAATAGAAAATTAAAATCACTGTGTACGTGTCGATGAGTTTCAATAGTAAATAGGACTCCAAATACGCTGAAAATATTTGATAGTAAAAATATACAAGAACACGCGTAGAAAGATGAAAGATCGATGACAAATATGACAATACAGTGGTGTTATTTATAAATACTATGGTTACCAAAATGACATTATTAGGGATTACATCATCATTGTTGTCAATCGATTAATCGATGTCAAAATATTCGAAATGTAATTTAATAAAATTAGCGTAACGATTGAATGGTAATTATAATATATTACATAGTTTTGATTTATATGGAATACGAAAATATGTAAAAAATAAATTAATATTATAATTATAATCACTAAATAATACATAAAATATATTATTATGTTCCATCAATCGATCATTATCAATCGATTCAATCGATTATAAAATCGTATGTAATGAGGTAAATACTGTGAAAACTTTTTTGCATTATTTTGTTCATTTGGCAAGAGCAGCTGAAGCTAAGATTTAAATATGTTTATCTTATAAATAAGACGAATTTTTTGGTATATAGTTTACTCTTGTCTAGTCCGATGTTCTAGCACAGATATAGCATATGGTTCGGGGCCGAAAATTGGGGATCGCCTTTTATGTCGTTTTCTTACAAATGTCAGACAAGTTTTATTAAGAGCAATTCTAGCCCTTCTATCGTCATTTGTTATTATGCTAAAAGGTTAACGCCCTACGTGATTGAGAGTCTATTTTATTCGGACATGCACAGTAACTATCTATCTCTCTCTGCTTCGTTGTCCTCAGTTCTGAGGGTCATGATCACCACTAATCTTCTTCACAGCCTCACGCCATTTGTGTCGCTTTTCAGCGCCCCTTAAAGCATCGTGGAAAGTCGTGCCAGGAGATGTCCGGATCTGATCGGACCAACGTATAGGAATTCGTCCACGAGGCCGCTTTCTTTCGATGTTACTGGTAATCATGAGTTTTTCTAAGTTGTCTTTGTTTTTCCTTGCGACATGACCGACGACCTCCAGGATTCTCTTAAGGCAGATGGTTGAGAGCCTCCTCTTGATGTTTAGTTGTTTTCGAATTGATACATTTTCCTATAGCACCATATCCCGAAAGCGTCTATGCGTTTGCGATCTGCAGATTTTAAAGTCCACGCCTTAGCTTCATACAAGAAAATGGCAAAGTTTGTTTATGGCCCATCTTAGTATTAATTGATATATTCCTGTCTTTCCAGATCGCTCTAAACTGAGACATGGTGCTTTTAGCCATACTAATGCGCCGACGCACTTCTTTGTGACATGCTCCATTATTGCTAATGTTAGAACCCAGGTATAAAAAGTCTTCTACTATTTGGAGGTCAAGCATTCCTCTGAGTTCTAACTGATTAGTTCAATCCACCACCATGATTTTCGTTTTGGACTTATTAACAACCTCAGCTCCACGCTAACACTCTCCATTTGTTTCAATAGAAAATACATTTCTTCTTCATTTGCGGCAATCAGCATGGTATCATCAGCATAACAGATGTTGGTGACTTTAGTACCACCAATGCTTACACCATTCATCGCGAGTTTTCCTCATAATGAATTCTCCATATACATTAAAAAGAATTGAGAGATAAATGTAGCCTTGTCATACGCCTTTTTCAAGGCTAAAGGGTTTGGAGTAAAAACTGTTAATTTTAACTCTCGCTTGGATATTCACGTAGAGCGTTTGAATCAGAGCAATGATGGTATGGTACTCCAAGTTCTTTTAAGACTGTTCACAACTTGTTCTACTTGACGCACAGTAACTATCTATCTACTTTTTAAACGCTTACGATAATTAACTTACAGACAAAACACGGCCTCAATCAGGTAACCTGAACGCATGAAGCTTTGTACAGAGCTTCTGTATTTCGAGGAAGCACTATGTACAGATTCTAGAAAATTCTCTAAAGGAACAACATTGCACCTAAATAGAATAAGTTTATTCCCATATACAGCCAGATACATCATACAAGGGCTCCTAATTTAATCTTGATCCGCATTGTATATGTGTCCCAAGAGAAATGCGATTGAGCACAGAAGCTTTATTTATTAATAACCTCCTAAACACGATACCGTGATATTACAACTTTGTTATGAAAATTTTCTACCAATTTACTAGTTTGAAATCCTCGGGAGACAAAACAAAGGAAGTTTCTGTACTGGTTTCATTAAAGGTAAAACTGAGAGGAAGCTAGAATAATTTTATTACCCGCAAGCGCAGGCTGGTGAATGAACCGTGAAACAACTTTTAATGGGCTCCCATTAATTTTTGAATATTTATTAAAGATATTATAATAATAATCGCCAATAACAAGTAGTTTTAATCAATCGAGCCAAGCTAATCTGGTTATTATGTACCTTAGAAAAAAGTCGTGGGTTCCATGGACATGCACAAAGACAAGAACTCAGACATCCAGACCAAGAACAGAAATTCAAACACATCATTTAAATTTGAAAATACCTAGCTGGGAATCGAAGGCAGGGCCCTTCTAACAGCGGTTCGGCATGGTAACCATTAGTATACATACCACGCGGGTCGTCAAATATCTTTGAACTGAAATAAACTTTTACTTGAGTTGTCTTTCAAGAACTAAACAGTTGGAACTTGGAAGTAAGTAAAAAATAAAATATTATGTTTATATTAGTAAGTCGTAAGCCTTCAACCGCTAATGCAATTTGGGGCCTAGATTACAGTTGAAACTGATCTGATAGCAAGCAAGAAGCAGTTTGGTTTAGTTAGCGGCTTTAATGATTAGCTCTGAGATTAGTTCCTGTGGTTTGGCTGCTACTCCTGGTACCCGAACGATTTAATTTGGTGATATAAATAGGATTGTGTTGCTATTCGGCAGTTCACGTCCTTGCGTCAAGTGCGCAAACTTGGATCTAACTTGTACGTAATAGTATCTATAGGTAAAAACATGTAATAACTAAAAGAAAATTTTCAAATAAGTAATTAAAAAATATGAATCTCGGTCTTTAATATTGCGCACATCATAATATTTTTGCAGTAGATCATTAATATAAAATTAAAATCATCTTTTAGAAAAGGTTACGGTGAGGTGAGAAAATTAGAAACTTTGAATAAATAATTTGAAAAATGAACGACAAAACAATAATACCTACTTATAAATATATATTCTGAATAATATTAAATTACCTTTCCTCAGAAATTAGCCCTGAATCATCCTGATCCCAGCGCGAGAGGGCTGCAACGAGCGTCTCTTCAGAGTCCAGTTCAAGAGTCTTATACCCTAGTAGGTTGACGAAAGCGTCGAAGTCCAATGGGCTTGATGCCTGTAATTATTCATGTAATGGTTAGAAATTTAAGATCAAAAATATTTTTTATTGCAAACTGAAGGCTTGATGAAGTAGACGACGTATTAGTACTGCGTCGTTGACATGATCATCCACAGAATTTAACAAGCTACCATATTACGATAACGAAAATAAATCTTCAACAAAAAAATCCTTACATTTGTAATGAAAGTTGCAACTCTCAAAGCAAGTACAGTCATAAACGAATTATCTACCTAATAATAAAGCTTTCAGAATCTTTTTTGAAAATTTTGGAGTTTGACTCCTTTAATATCGATTTTCATTGTATTCGGAGAATGAAAATTTATGAGGAATAAAATTAAACTTTCTCCGTTACGTTAGGTGTTATGCATTAGGTTTGTAATTCGTAACAAAGAATCTAGATAGCGTTATTACTGATTTCACAATCGCAAACAAGATGGCGTTGTTACTGATTTGACAATAACGTTATGTTAAATAATATAAATAAAATTATCCAGAATGCTTTCAGTAATATAAAGAATGCGTTCATTTACCCTCATTTACTAATATGTTCTTTAGGAGTAAACTCCACACGTGCATCGGAGCTGATACAAACATTTTTTTTATAAATAATTTAAAATAACTATAAAGTATAAAATACAAAACTGGTATGAAGTATGAAATATTAAACAATATTTAAGAGATAATGTTAAAACAAAGAAAAATTATAGCATTATTTTAATAAATTGGGAAGGAAAAAGCTACTGATGAAATGGTTTTAATGAGGAAAAGTTATACAATGAATGGTTTTATTAAATAAATGAAGCTATTTGTAAGTTTTAGTTTTCTTTTGGATACATTAGTAGAATAAATAATTCATAACCGTCTTTATATTTGACGTATCTACATTTTCAGGTGTAATAAGTCTCTTGAAAATCCTAAAATTAAATTTATATTTTATCGGCAGCATGATTATGATTAATATAATAAAATAATGTCTTCCAACAGTTGGTAGGTACGAGCAATAGTGATAATATAATCTAGGTTCTAAGCGAAGCGCACATGACATGTTGGCTTGCGTCGATCCTAAGTGATCGAGAAAGTTAAGCAACAGCGGGCGCGGTTGAATGGGTGATCGTTAGTGCAAAAAAATTTTGAGTGTTTCCGTGCATTTGTTATCATAAGATAATAGTCGTTAAGCCTCCGAAATGGAGGCCCTCGGGTGGTTTGGAAACTTCCGATACTCGGGTTGGCCACTAACCCCTCCATCAATCCGCACTGAAGCAGCGTGTTGGAAAATGTTCTAGGCCTCCTCAAGAGGAGAAACCCATGTCCAGTAGTGGGCCATTAATGGGTTGAAGCCAATCTAGGTCCCGCGTACGGAAATTTATCTTACAAACCACTGGGCCATCACTTTAACCTACGTCATTTCCTGAAACGATGTAGCGGTAGACACGTTATATTGAGGATTTTTAAAAGCGCAGTGCATTAATTGCAAAAAAATAATTAAAATCATTCGAACCAATAGGGCATGAAACATAATTATCGGAAAGCCACTAATGGATTGATTACGTTATACGATTCCCATGACGAAAAATTGAATTTCATGAGAAAAAGAAAACCAATACTATTTTTAAGCTTGGCGTTTACGTAATATATTTTAATTTTCGTATGGTCCTACATTCAGTACTAAATGTTATAAAATACGATAGAATTAACAATAATCACAATATTTCATTCAACACTCATGTATAGAATTAATTAATAATGTCATACTAATGTTAGGTTTGAGTTTACCAACTTCATATACTTAAGTGCTTTAATTTTATGTAAATAGCTGACGTAGGAGCAGGCAAACCTCTGAAAAATCAGCATTTTTGGCCATTGGTGTACGTCTATCAAAACAAAATATACATAAACTACTTTTGATACATGATGTGGTATTTGATTTACCTTGGCAATTTCTCATCTGCCAATTATAGACCACGCACTGTCTTATCAACGGGGCCTTAAAACAAAAAATACTCATGTTCTAAGATCCAGCATAAGAAATATTATAAACCCCCATTTGTGTTTACTAAAAATGATCCAATATATGTATGGGGTAGATTAATTTTTATTTTTAATTTTCATCAAAATCTGCCCCGAGACTCCTTTAACTTTTCGCTATTACTCATAGTTTAGTAGATAGAAAATATGTAATAAACTATTTTAATAATTAACATTGTCTAGACGCGATTTTATTAGACAACCTATCAGCAATATATATGTAGATTAGATATTTATATTATCTACCATATATAGTCGACAATTTTCATTAAGCACATTAAACACATGAATTTCCTCAGCCAGATCTTGTATATCGTATATAATGAACTTACCTCAGAAAGCATGTTCTTGACTGCTTGTTCGTCAATCTTCTCCCCGAGACTCACTAGAGTAGCGCGCAGATCATTATGATCGATGCAGCCGTCGCCGTCAAAGTCGAAGAGTAGAAAAGCCTACAATTTTGAATTAGTAATTAATATCTGGTCATTTATTCGTACTTATTAAAAAAGTTCCATATCAAAAATTTGTTATTAAGACATGGTAAGTGGCCACCGTTGTCACAATACCAAAGACATCGTGCGTTGTCGAAAAGTAAAAAAGCGAGGGAATAAAAACTTGTAAATAGCCACTAATCCACAACTGAATTATTATTATATTCATTTACGAAGTAAGTACTTTATTCCATATCAACGAAGAATCGCATAAATCTAAAGTATTTGCTTTTACCTCTTTCAATTCAAATATTTTGGATTCGTCGAGTTCAGCTAAGACATTTGGTGGTATGCACAAAGCCTCGCGCGCTTTCGATGCTGATCGAGATCTTGCCGGCTGGGGTACGGAGATTTCATTCGCATTTTCCGATAGAATGCTATCTCCCCTAAAAATTCAAAAGAATTTAAAATTTCAGGCACACAATTTCGGGGCGTGAGAGGCTCTATTAATCCTTTGGTCCAATCCAACATTGCATTCTTGTGGTATACTTTCAAAGGATAAAACAAAAGTGCCAGGATTTTTCTATTCAGGATTCTACAAAGCCGATCGGTTAGGACTGGATTATTAGTTTCTTTATCTCTTTAGACATACCTAAAATTAACGTATATTCTCGTCGTGTTTTATTTTCAGTAACGGATGTAAACTAGTTCCAACTTACCCATTTACATCTATAATATGACGTAACTAACTATATAACAACGTCTATGTATTGCTAAAGTTATAAAAAAGACATTTACAACTATGATTGTGGCAATCAGGGTTAGGAATAAAAAAGTAAATTCCATAAATAGTATACATAAACAGTTATTTTCAAGGCTTTGCAATTTTAAAGGAAAACACAATTTGCCGTAGCCAAACTTTACGTCTAACTTTAGGTCAAGATTCTTTCAGTCAGCTCTCAATAAAATTATTCAGACGACGAAAGTGGTATTTTATAAGAGCCTCTTAAAGGTAAAACAAAATTAGGAAAATAATATTGCCTTGAAGGTCTATTTTAACCCAGACTAAATTAATTTATCAAATGCCAGGTTTCGTTGAAAAACATTTGTCCAGAAAATGTTAAATTAATTAAAAGATTACTTACTCTGCGTTTTGAACTGTTTGGAGAAGGTTCTGCTTGAATTGTTTGATTTCGTCATCCAAAGCTGGATCAGATTCTCTTTTGCTTTTGCTCTTTTTTGTCTGAAAACATATATTTATGTGACAAAAATTATATGTAGATATACATAGAGGTCAAGATACAAAGACTATAAAGGTTAACTTCACTAACTTATATTTAACTATTTTTTTTATCTGTCCATTCTGGAATTTTCTTCCCTTAATGTCGTGAAGTGACCTACGCATCGTGCGGGATAGTCCTGAGCTGTTGTAACTGTATCGCATGCGTAAACCATTAATTTTATGATAAAACAATCGGGTTTGTTTCCTTTCTTTTTATTTGAAGCTTGCAAAGTTAATTGTTAGACATATTTTCTTTAACGGTTGCAACTAAAAAAATTGTAGATATTTTTTGCGTCAAGATTAAATTTTAAATTCTTATTCATCAGTTATTAACATCAAAAATTATGTGTTTAGTTTTTTTTATTCGTTTATTTTTCAGATAATTTTCATCCTAATCAACCAGTTAATTTGTAGGCTTTAAATTTCACTATAATGCTCAGTTTATTTGAAAATCAAACACATTCAACTAGATCGCAACTATTAAACTCACTTTTGTTTTTTTAGCTTCCCCGTTTTCTTCCGCCATGACAACTTTTTTCCCGTGTAGTCGGACTAGATCTATTACGCTACGTCTGAGCGGCGAATCGCAAAGATTGTAACTAAACAAATTGTGGAATTAAATTTACATTGCAGTTCCAGATAGCAGAGATCATCATTTATCTTTCTTGGTGGCTCGTAGATTTTAGATTAGTCGAAATGTTTGCTCCAACTAAATAATTACTGGGCAGAAACTGTTCTCAGGTTTTCGGGTCAATGAGTTTATCATTCTGTTTCTGCTTACTTGACAGCTGAACAGGGTGAGTTCTGGTGATGATATCCTTAAGATTAGGTTAATTTGTTATTTATTTATTATCATGATTTACAAGTAAAATATTTACTTTTTAAACCTCATCAAACTGATAACTGAATTTGCTTATTGAAAGCATCACAGTGTGAAAATTAAGTGAGTATATTCTATCAACAATTTTATTTTACCAATAATTTAATAGGTACATTACTTTTTCATCGCATACATTTAAAACATCGTTATTTAATTCATTTTCGCGCAAACAATCATTAACTATGTCAGACGCGGGTTATGCAGGTTCCTACACTGTCAATATAACTAATTCGTTTTACTCGATTTTAAAAACTATTGTATTATAGTTTTTTTGTTAACGAATATGTCGTATATACTATATTTGCTCATAGCAAAGAGTAATACTCTATGCGGCAACATACATTGCGATACTATTTACTTGCCCATAGCAAAGCGCAATATTCTACACGTTCCTACATAAATTGGAAAGTTGCAATGATTTGCATAAGCTTAGAAACGTCAGCACATCTCGAAGTGTACACAACATCTCACCACACACAACTCATAATTTTTCCGATGCGGTGGTCGGGTGTCTTTAATTATCATGTTAAGTCCATAATCTGCCACGTTTGTTACTAAAACACCTTTCAAAAGTTTATGTAGTCTCAGAAGGACAGCCCCACTTTCTGCTGGTCCTGCAGCCATCATGTTACCAAGTCGATTTACCTGTTCCATTTTGGCCGATAATGTGGCTCTTGTCCTGCCAGAGATTGATACTTATGATTAACTAGCACTCTGAGCGCGCATTTTCATGAAAATTCGTTCAGTAGTTTTTGCGCGACAAAGTAACAATTAACATTCTCATAAACCTTCACTTTTTTCGGTTTCACTTTGATACGGGTACTCACGGCATGAGTACTTTGTACACCGATACTGCTAGGATCGTTCTATATTACATTGGTCAAAAGATAAAATAAAACGCTTACACACTTTTATCCACGCAATAGGTTTTTACCTGTGTGGCGGGTGGCATGGACAACTCATAACACGTCACTATAACACCCATGACCCGAGTACAAATATTTATCTGTCACATGAATACCCCAGCCGGGACTCGAACCCGGGACCCCTCGCTTCGCAGGCAGGGTCTATGCCAACTAGGCTATAGGTCGTCAAATAATAGATAATAATAGATGGATAAAATGATGTTAATTATTAATGAAATTACAATAAATTACGTACTACGTCGTCGATAATGTATTACAACCCAAACAGAGTATTGAAATTGCTCGGTGTCATGTAATCCCTCTGGGAACTTGCACCTGTTACAGAAACTACCTAATTAAAGTGCACTTGCTTGAATGCCTCTAGACGTCGTACTGAAACTAAATTAGCTCAATGTACGGTGATAAGGATATTGGCTGCAATATCAACTCTGTTGTGTTAAGAAATTAATTAGTCTTGATATTAAATTAGTTACAATTATTGTGTATTTAGCTCTCTTCTTAATGGAAAGAATTGAAGGCAGTCGAATATTCTGCCCAAATAAATTTAGTATAAGTAGTTAGTGTATTTAGTACTTCCTATTCGAAAACAAAATAAAGTCCACTTTTATTTTAAGTTACTACATTATCAAGAATTGCCAGCAAATATAACTATATTATACATAACTATCTTTTAAACTGGCTCTTCTATACTGCAACCGAAAAATGAAAACACATCCCAGAGTGTTTGAGGATGGCAGGACAGTAAGCGTTGATAGGCAGACAGGTAAATAACACTAACTCATAGAGAGACTATTGTCGAGATATTTCGTAGCCTTATTGGCGAAGAAAGATCAGGCTGCCTACCTGAGCAACACTAAAGGAGTCGCCAATACAACGTGACCTTGAAGGAGGATAACTCTTTTTAAGTCCTTGATAAAGTTTTTTTTTGTTTGAAAACTGAAATATGATATATTTTAAAAAAAAATCTAAAGAAAGCCGGCTTGTCATCTGCGGTGAAGACAGTCCTTTGCATTCTTAATGCATATTAATTACAATATTGATATTCAACTAAGCAACCACGCCTTCTGTTGTATCGATACTATCAGTGCAATAAATCTGATCTGAATTTCAGTTTGGACAGACTTTTTTGATTTCCATCTTTCATGAATATTAATATCTCTAGTTTCCGAACATATTTTGTAGTGCTGTGCATTCATATGAATATATTATCAAAGCGGAAACACTGGCGTGATATATTAATATTAGTGTGTCTGTTAATTAATCAAGTTTTAGATGACGATATCGCATAAATAACAGTAATCTTGAGTGCTCATAACACGACATTACAGATGAAGTCAGCTAATGACGACACTTCGCAGAAATAGAAAAGTAAATATTTTTTAATATAATTTACGAAATTTTCGCTCAGTTAAAAAGGAGGGCGAAGAATATTAAGCGGTAATTTCTTCGGATTTTGTGAGTGTTTAATTTTTAGTTTGTCATCGTAAATTTGATCGTAATAATTTGATTATTTACGTCATTTCCTCTGTTAATTAATATTCAGTCAGTGCATGTATGTTATATTTACACACGGTGGATTTCACATAGTCAGTTATAATTGTTATACATCGTTTTAGATTTTATACGCCATCCATCACATGATCAAATAAGATAAGGCTACTTAAAAGTTAAGGCTTTTCAGTAATAGGTTCAGCCTTAATTTTTTGGCATTTTCAATAACCAAGACAATCAATAATGAGTATATCTTTAAGTCCAAGTCAGCCTTCCCTGTTCGTAATTCTATACAACGGATGAGGCTATGGCGCCAGATCATTGCTGAAGTTCTCTGGGCTTTGTACCACCTACTTTGACTAGCCAGACTTTTTTTACTTGATACCAATGTATCACTCTCCTTCAACAATCAATATAGTGAAATATAAATAACATGTTTCAGTTACAATACCAGTAATTTTAATAAGTGAGTTTTCAGTTTCTTTATTGGCCGGCAATGTATTCATAACGACTCAATCGACGGCAGTCAATTCTAACAAGCGTGGCTGGTCGACTCGTTTATAAGCTACAATAATGTTATGGGGGGAAGGGTCTTTATCTATCCTTGAGTGCAAGATGACCTCCTCTGCTCGTGGTGTACCCAGGCGAACAACGGACAAGGTTGTGGCGTTTGCTAGGTTTGCAATGGAATTTGCTAGGTTCTGTCCTAGTTTAATTCTGTGGGTGCTTGAATAGTAGCAAGGAATTGGCTAATTATACCTTTTAAATATAATTTTTTGCCTTCACAAAATGTGTATAATTTTTAATGTATTATGTCACTCTCTTCCAAATCTGTTTGCGTAATATATTGTCACTTAATCTTTGTACATTTGAAAATAATCTCAAGATCGGCTAATGGATATAAGCAATTTATCCAAATGACATAAAACCCTTCTTAGAAGTTGGATATCCTGGTAAGAAAAACGCGAAAATATCTACGCTTTTTTCAAGGCTACGTTGGATTAAGAGGGTAAGTAATTTAAATTGTAAAGAGTGTCAATCTTAGGCGCCGGCCACACAGAAAAGACGCAAGACACGGACCCGTCGCAGTCGCGGTGCCCGTTTAATCTACTTTCATACAAAATGTATGCAGCCGTCGCGACGTAAAACATACAGAAAAGACGGGACGCCGACACGACGCTTTCTCGTCGGCGCCCTATTGGAAAACATACAGAAAGGACAGGACGCGGGCCTGCTTAGGCGCCAGCGGGGGAGCGGAAAGGACGCGGAGAGCAGGTCTCTTAAAACGTAGTAATTAAGTACTCTGTGGCCGGGAAAAGCCCAGTATGCACCGACCGTCACGCCCGTTCCTTGTCTTTTCTATATGTTTTAACGGCGCCCTGTCTGCGACGGGTCCGAGCCCCGTCTTCGTCTTACGTCTTTTCTGTGTGGCCGGCGCCTTAGTCTAAAGAAACGGAGTTTTAGATGAAAGCTGTTTAAAAAATATCATTTTTGTATCTAAATAAGCTACAAAAAATCTTATATCAAATTAATAAACTGATGTTAACTTATATGTATTTCTTTACGATATAAAAAAAACAATTAAAAATAAGATTTTATAGAAACCAAACACCAAATAATGTATTAGCTTAGAATTTTAGCCTAACCACCGGTACTAAGCAAATGAAATATTTCAATGATATTTGTATGATTTATAATATTAAAATGGTAGACTGGCCAGGAATTTTTCAGTCAACCCACTCACGATTTATTTTTTAATATACTAAAATGGATATAAAAAACTTTTTATCCATCGAAGGTCGTGCTTAGTTCGGACCTTAGGGTAAAAAACGGAGCACCGGGAGTGCGGCAGAAATGAAAATTTGAACAATTACGAGTTCCTTTTTTACGTGTGAGTTTGCTATAGTCTTCCATTTTTCTCGGTTCGTCGCCTTTCTGGTGGTGTTCGTATTTGAATTTAACTGTAAGATCATATTATACTATCATTTGTATCAGTATAATATGCTTTAGAAAAAAATCGGTATTACTACAGTAATATTTAAAATTTCAAAGTAGTATATTTCAAAGAAAAAGTAGCGGATAAAATTGTCAACAGCAGCTTAGGTAAGCTATCTTGAGCACTTTACAACGAGGCAAATTATGGTACCTAGTTAACTTAATGGAACCAAGTGGAGAAACGAGATAGAAAAATATTAAATAAAACGGGAAAATCACTAGCCGATATTTCTTATAAATTAAAGTAAAAGCCCTTTATTGCATAGACATTTTTATGGTTTAATCTTGAAATGATTACAGTAGATTATGACTGCAATAAAATAAACTGTCTTTTTCTCTGTGTTTGTTTATCAAGAGTCATTATTTGAAGTTGTTATAAATCCTAAGGAATTTACTCAAAAAACTTTACAGTTACAGATAGTTTTCCAAAATTGGTTACAAATAACCATGAGAATTTACAAGGCGAATAGCAAGAACGATTCTTACTCGTATCCATAAATTATTACCCAAAATATACCACAAAAGTGACCATTTGTTTCATCAGCAAAATTCACAATAACAAGATCTAATCTGAAGCTTCCTTCGTAAGGAAATAATTAAAATTATTTTTTTATTACCTTATCAAGTGGGATCTCATCGATGTTATTGGGCAAGTGAAGCTTAAAAACTAAATAAAGTAAAGCTTATTTTTAAGCTTTACTTTATATAGATTTTTGATTCGAGATTCATTGGCGAAATGCGAAAAAACCAGAATTAGTTTCAAGGCATAAAATACGATTTAGAGATAATGCAACAGCATTACGTACAACAGTACAAACGTACGTAAAATACATAATCTATTCTCTATTTGTATGTTCTACAAATATTAAAATAAGTAACAAAAAGTTGTCGGAAAAAGTGTTTTTTACCCTTTTAACACTTCTAAATATTTTGTGTCCATAAGCACTTCATCGGAGTTTGTATTTTGTTTAAAAGCATTCGATTTGTTCTCAGCTGCACGGCTTTTACAAGTTACGAGTATTCTACAGCGGATGAGCTTAATGTATACAACCACTATGCATGTATTTTTTTTGTATTTGTTTGATTATATATCTTTATCAGCTTAGAATTGTCCGGTGTATTTAGTTTTAAAACATGTTTATTATTTATTTCCTTAAATTTACAGATGGCATTTATATATTAGAAATTAACCACTTATTGCATTTGGACAATAAATAAATGCACTATCACGTAAGCATTAACGTCTTATACAGAACGGAAGCATTGTATTAAAGCCAAATATTTCACAAACGAACCCCTAAGTCTAATAATGGTCTTAAGGGCCCCACAATATTTTTGAACGATAGACCTTTTCAACGATACCCCACACTATGCAACGAAAAAACAATTCATCCTCATGATACCTGTAGGAGAGGAACCCTGAAAAAAAAAACTTTTCAGTATTTTATTCTACGATTTTGGAGTTTTAATAAATATGTATATCCATGCCTAATTACAGCTTTCTATAATAGCACTAAGGGTCTCGGCGCTATGCCTCGGACAGACGGACGGACATGACGAAACTACAAGGGCTCCGATTTTACTTCGGAACCCTAAAAATGAAACAATTATAGGTTATCTAAAATTAAAATGTACACACAACGTAATAGTTATACAATGTCATGTATTATTTTCTCATTAAACATTACGTATTGTACTATTTTACCTTGTGATTAAACCAAAGAACATAAAATGAAGATAAAATCGAACGCTCTAAGTGCTCTATGACACTAAAGGAAAGACGTAAAGTTCAGGCGTTACAATGGCATATTGTGATGTAATGTAAATCGAATTCAACCCTTTGTTAACGATAATGAGTAAGGAGCTGTCGTCTCGGAGAATAGCGACGCCATGTCGCCAGTTTCACAAGGTCTTCCTATCTATTAGTGTTTCTAATACAATAGGGCTTAGTAAAAACCTTTGCCATTAACCTTTTATTAAGTATATTATTACATAACTTGGTTAACCTTTCCTACTAAATGAAAGGTCCTGGGTTCAATTCCTATGGCAAAAAATTATGTGATAAGTTGCAGAAAATTAATCATTGGATTTTTTTAGATCATGGATTTTAGTGAAAACCGTGAATATCGGCATTTTTTAATCATAGATAGATTCCGGTGTTTGAAAGATAATCAAATTTATAATTTTAGTGAAATAAATTCGATGAAAAAAAAAACACGCTGTCCTTCATCGATACACAAATCCTTAAAGGTGATTCTAAATTGAACATGTGATTGAAGGTGTTCCTCCTCCCCTGTCATCGTAGTCCTCGCTGCTGAGGGTCGTGATTACCTTCTCCTTGACGACTTTGCGCTATCAGTTCTTGTTATCAGCTGCATGTATGGCCTCATAGACTTTGCTGCCTAATGGTGTGTATTTGGTCTGTCCAGCGGATTGGCCTTTTTCCCTTTTTCCATTCGGTCTTGACGACAAGCTTGTCGAGGTTTCCTCCATCTTTACGGGCGATGTAACCCAATTACTTAAGGACTCGTTGTGGACTCCACAATGTTTCCCAATTCACACAGTCGAACGCTTTACCACCACGAAGCACATGATGAAGGGGGCGTCAAACTCGTAAGCCTTCTCAAGGAGTTGTCTGACATTTAAGATGTGTTCGCGCGTTTACCTGCCTTTCACGAAGCCGGCTTGTTTCTCTGGTATTTACCAGTCCAAAAAATGTCCTATGCGATGGTTAATTATATGAAGAACGCTTTTAATTGAAGAAACTGTACCTCAGCACAGTTATCCTCTTGTCAGTATGATTTTGACAGTAAATGATATTCGTGATGTTATTTCCTGTGGTAGCGTATTTGAGAATAATGTTGAATAAGCTGAAATGTTGGTAAATAAATCTAATACTTTACTTACCGTTTTCTGATGTAGAGGAAAACGTTCTGTTTAAAAAGAGATGATTTGTACAAAAAGTAGTTGTCTGTTGTCTGGAAAACTGTTTTTTATTGATGGAAACAGCCAGTCCATACCGATATATAATATAATATAGCCAGAGAATAACTAGGTACTTAATAAAATGATTTTGAGTTGACAAACAAATTCAGTTCAGCGAGAAATATTATTTAGTGACGAAAAATATCACTAATCTAAAAAAATACTGGTTTCTTCTGTGATAAGTCGCAGGAATAAGCCACAGGTGTACTACTATTTGGCACATGTCACACATTGTTTCTAACGATTGAGATTGAATGTCTGAGTATTTGTAGATTAGATTTAAGGCTCTAACGTTAACATGGTTCAAATAACATAATGTATGAAGGAACCAAAATATATAACAGTTTACCAAAAATAATAAAAAATTATAAAAGTATGTACAAATTTAAAAAGGAGGCACTAGCATACGTAGTGCAAAATATCGACATATAAGTTAAATTATAATAGTTGTTACAATAGTTGCTATGTATTGTTAATCTTTAGATATCTAGCATGCACGCTCACTGTAATTATTATATAATTTTAGCTTAAGTTTGTCTAATAAGTGAAATTGTGTAATTTCTTTAGACAATAAAGTTCTTTGAACCGAACGTTGTTCTTACCACAAAAAATCTGCTCCATAGTAGAATTACATGTATTTTGATATTTTTTTCGCTATAAAGGCGCTCTTATCCCGATGCTTGTTTCAATAATGCGTGATCGACCAAGTAAAGCCAGTTCAGACGCTATGGCGACTTGAAAAGGTTGCATGAGGGCAGTCTGGCAAGAAGTTCCAAGCCTTGACTTAGCTAACCCTTCAGCTATCCACGTAGGAGAAGCCTGGTGGACTTCCACACTTCTAGCATTTTTAATTAAAAAACCCGTCACCTGCAATGAAACCTTAGCGGGTTGAAACCAGTCAGTAAAGAGGTAAATGGACGCTGGAAATTGGTTAATTTACCCGGAGTCGTATATCTCGATGGTTGGTGTCGTATTTTGCCGCCCTGATTGCTGTTACTGGTACAGGTAATTTCATTAAACAGGTCAGTACTGTGCATAATTTAATAAAACGGGGAAAACGTGGACAAATAGGTTTATTAAAACTGTAACGGAATCGGGTTGATAGTAAATTTTAAATGAAAATCAACTTTTACTCATAAATTTATGACTCCTATAAGAGAAACGTGAACAGGTTGGTACGTATAGGTTCCGTCGATGTGACGACCGATTCAAGAATATTTTATGTTGTTGCACTGATTTTTCATAACAGAAAATTGAGCCATTTCGTAAGTTCTGCGAACTAGTATTTTATCTTTTTTCTATTTTGTTTCTGTTGTTTCTTGAAATGCGTTTCGTACCTACTATCGATTCCGTCAGCATTTCTTCTTGTTCAAATAGAAATGCATTTAATATGCCAGGTTAAATACGCCAAGTTATGGTTTTCAATTCAAGTAGCACTTAGCAGCGCAAATGATACGTAATTGTAAATGATAAGGTTTACCTAAGTAGTCAGTTGTTTAAATTTCTCGTACAATACTGGTAATGTCAATAATATACTTGCAAGATACTTATACATAATTATCACTATACATGGTATCAGTGATGTCTTGCAAGCTAAGACAGGAAAGAAATATTTTTTTTTTGTTTTGAAACAATAAACATGTTTAATATTTAAACGGTTAGTTTATTCAAAATGGTAAAACTATTCAATGAAAGAGACTGTGATAGATACAACGCAAATACAATCAAATTTTTATTGGTTCCTCAGATTGAATCGCATGTTGTTTGTTTTCATCGGCGTTTCATTTGACGGTCTGACAGTGTTTGTTAGAAAAAATAAGTATAAGTTTAATAGTTAATTTTAATTTTATTATTGACTTGAATTGATTGAATTCATTTTTATATTCACCCAACTTTAGTTAGTTTTTTCTCCTAAACTGAATGATATCAATATGTCTCATCAAATTAACTGAACAAAACCCTAAGTTCCATAACTCGTAAAGCAGTACCAGGTAATGTCAAGAGGCAAGAATTGTATGACTATGACAATCCTCCGTAGTACATACACATTTTGAACTTACGTTCGTGTTCCTTTTGAGAAACAAAATAAACTGCTCTGTTTTTAACGCAATAGTTTTCTTTGTGCACGGAGATTGTTCCATTAATATAATAATATTATTTTCTTTTTAATTTTTTTAGCTTCCTATTTTATGTATAATAGTTATTTATTCTTCTTTATTATTTTATCTCTTTCCTTTAACTTTCTTGTTTCTATTTTCCCTTTTCTTTCCTGATTGACAACGCGTCGGCAGTGCCTATAATAATACGAGTCCAATACCACCGGGCCTGTTGTTATTCAGCTATTTATCTATTTCTTCTATTTTTTTATTTCTTTATTATATATTTTGATTTCTTATCTTTTGTTCAAAATACATCTATCTAAATACCTAGTCGATAACTAACATCTTTTGTCATACGCTAACAATAATATAAGCTAAGAGCTTTATAGTGAGCAAAAGCAAAATGAAGTAAGCCAGATGGAAAATTGATTTTCTTATAAAGATTATGTCAACTTGGTGACACAATATTTCCGGAATATAATATACTCCTATTATAATATAATATTATGTAGCATGTTGAATCTTATCGCTATAGAGCGGTCTCTTCCAGACAACATTTTGGTAGATACAGTATTGAATGGAAGGGGTAGGCTGCACAATATAATAAATAAGATAAACTGCTTAAATAATATTACTCATAGACAAGGATTGTCTGGTTTGCATTAACATATCTTTGATTTGTGCTTACATTGTAAGTGTTAACAAGTTCGTATTTAATTTCCATAACGATCTTACGCCCGCATGTAACTACCATATGACTTGCATATTGAACGTTTTTCTTCTAACATAAAATACCCTAAGCACTCCCTCGAGTTTACTTCCAAAAAAATGCTTCAATAGGTAAATTAAATTTCACGTATAAACGTAACGAGCAAAGCGGTCAAAAAAGAAAAATGAAATCTTTTTGAGCCGACAGCTTGCAAATAGATTTCTCTTTTTGAGAATGGATTCGTTCCCATTAGAAACCCCGGTGTAGTCCATCGGCAACGATTCTAGCTAACGTATTACTGCATTTAGTTCCCAATGGTTTTTCTAGTAACACCTGCGGGCATAGGCCATTATTTATATTTCTAGCTGGAATTACTGCGAGATATTGTTGTTTAAATCTTCAACCGCTAATAATAAGTATTAAGTTAATAACTGACAAACATGAAGACAAGCCACGATGTACGACAGAAATACCTTAGATATCACCGAAACGTTACCGGGGAAGAAAAAAAATAGAAAGAAGAAAGTAACGAACTGGTTCTCAAGTCACAAATAGCATAATTACAGTTAGAAATAAAAAAATGGCATTTGTACCCTTACAACACAATATTGACTTTCCATATGTTTCAATATTCTCTTGAGACATTACATTTTATTCAAACGCCTTTGTAAGACCCAAATGCCTACAAAGAAGTAAACTCAAACGAATGAAAAATCTACTTTATCATATTTCTCTCTCGCCTCGATAAAATATTTAGAGTGTTTAGCGAGGGATGGGAAACATGACAAAAGTACCCTTTCCGTTTCATTCTTCTTGTTTTATAAATAAAATTATATTTGAGCCGTTCTAATTTGTTTTGCAATGTACAGTATTACTGTTTGTTATTTTCCTTATTTACAATGCCATTTCTGATTAGGAGTAGAATAAGCAATAAGATGAATTCTGACAATCTATAACAATATTCTTATCGTTTTAATGATTAAAGAATCAAAATATATGAAAGTATTTACTCCATTTCATGTTTCTACTGACTGATGACTGAAAATGTTGGAAATTAGATATTACTAGTCCACGCCTTCCCGGCCCGAGATAAAGGGTCTAAACAGGCCGATAGATAGACGGAAACACATCTTTATTGAAAGAACTCTATGTACACACTATGGTATGGGAGAACAGAAACTTCATCCCCACTTTAGATATACATGTGAAAGTTTATGAAGATGTTTGGATGTTTGTACCTCAATCACGCCACAACTACCTATTTGGATGAAGTTTGGAATGGAGATTGCTCTAGATTAACATATAACCTAATCTCGGAAAAATTCAGGGTTCGGGCAAAAGCAATAATATAATATAATAGTAAATAAATATATTCATACTCAATTACAACTTTATAGTTCTAAGGATCGTTGGGCTAGGATGGACGGACTTGACAAAACTATGTTCCGTTTTGACTAAGGAAAAAAGCTATTAGGTATATATTCTCGAGCGATAAAATAGTCGCTTCCTCATGTTTTCTGATCTCCTAGAAATTACTTTAATATAATAAATTGGACTATCAACACTAAATTTATTTGTTTTCCTAGTTACATGGTATAACACAAAAACTACAATGAAATCGTAGCAATACAAAGGTTTTAATGTTTGAGTGTTTGAAAGCTCCTTTGAGGGTAATAATTACCTACGAGAATGAGACCGTCCGCGTGTACACTATTTCAGAGTTCCCAATACGCAAATTTAATCTATTCTTTTACTATTTCTGATGTCCTGAAACATTTTACATACCTATAGCTGGATTTCCAAACTTATTACAGTTTTTAATTAACCAAGTTATTTATATTGTCTTTAAAGTGATAGTATTAGTTGTTCACCATCAACGTATTAATTATAAGTTCCTTTCGCTGTACTTATTTTTTTTAGTATTTATGTGCTGTTATATGTATTTATTTATCTTTTTAGAGGTACTATTTGTAAATGAGTCTCATTGTCTCCGGTAGGAAATATAAGCAAGTAATAAACAGTCTATTTTCTATGCTTCCACCAATCCGCACTGGAGCAGCGTGGTGGAGTATGATCTAGGCCTCCTCAAGGGGAGAGACCCGTGCCCAGTAGTGGGCCAGTAATGGGTTGAAGCCAAACAGTGTATTTTCTTTTCATCTCCATGCATAAAATCACTCGTTTCTTTATAAACTCAATATGAAAGTTTTTGGATAGTATGGTCACTAAGCTCAGTTACACAATTCTGTTTCGAAAGATTGACCTTGTTGTAAAGAAAAAAGAAAAACTTTTCTGTTTATTTTTGGTGACTCTTTTGTATAGTTAATGGTGACCCTGACTGGATATTCAAGGGTCTGGATTGGATTCACAGCTGTGATGTGATATATTTATAAGACAGATGAATACCAATTTGGTCCCATTTTTGAGAAATTAAGAACTTTAAGTCATTCCATGTAAGTGAACATACACAACCTGCAATCTGTTATATTATGTAGGTGCGTGCTTATTTCTTTTTTATTTAACTAGCGAAAACCCGCACCAGAGACTCCTTGCTCGGTAGAAAGGTTCGCCTTATTACGATAAAAAAATACTTGAACACTACCTATAAGAAATGTTATTAAATTTTTACATAGCATGTATCTGAATGCAAAATAATAAACGCAGATGCATACCTACATTTTAAATGGTTTATGTTTTTTCTATTAACTAGGAATAGTGTTTTGTGAATTAAAATTTAGGTTAAAGCTTTTTTTTATATACTATGCTATATTTCTAACAGATGAACGTATTTCCATATTTCGTTCTTTGCTTTTGTGTCTATTTAACATAAAAAACATTGAGAGAAGTTTCGTTTCATAGCATAAGCGTAATTTTCATTTCATAGCGTAAAAAAAGTTTCATTTCATAGCTTAAGCGTTAACGGAAAAAATAACAAAGTAACTTATTTATCACTGACCTTTTCAAAGTATACCAAATCTTTTCTATAAGCGGAATAAATAATCCCTTTTGTCTTATGTAGCTCATCTATACTATAATAAAACTCAAAGGGAAAATTTTCTGTACATTGAATATTTTTTAAAAATTTCGATTGGGGGGCACTTCAATAACGTGTTAGAGCACAAAAACATTTTTTTTAGAATTATTGTCTGTCTGTCTGTTTGTCTGTCCGGGCATCACATGGAAACCCCTGAACGGATTTTGATGAAAATTGGTACAATTGTAACTAATACTCCGGGTCATATTTTAGGATACTTTTTATCCCGGAAAATTAAAAGGTTTCCCTGGGAAACGCGATGAAAGTGTGTATGGAAAATTATACATCAACCGATTTGCTTCAAATTTGCAACAAATGTTCCTTGCTGAAATTGATGAAACACGTATTTTTCAGTTTTTCAAAATTTTGCAAGACAAAGAAAAAAAATACAAATTAATGTGAATATTGCTTATTTTTCAAATATCTATTTTTTTATTTTGTTATTAAGAGCATATTGTTTGCGTATCTATGTCCTCCAATATAATTTCAGCATTTTATAAACACCTTGGAAGTGATAGAAAAACGCAAATTAAGTCTGTATGAGTAAACGATATCCAACAAATAATCGTTTACTATCTTGGCCACTAGATGGCTCTGTATTTGTTGATTCACGCCAACGACTCTGTGATTTCGAAATAACTGCATTTTTCATGTTGTAAATCGTTACTTGCACAATATTAAAACGTAAAAATGAGCTTTTTAATTTTTGTTTGTCTGTTTGTTTATCTTCATTAATCTCTGAAGCCACTGAATGGATCTCAACAGGACTTTACTACGATATCGAGTCTTCAATTTAAATTATAGGCAATTTTTAGGGTTCCATAACAAAGCGAGAAAATAAAATATGAGTTAATTTGTTTTAAACATACAAAAACCTTTTCTTCACACACATTATGGCATTATACATTTCTTAGTTTACTTTATATTTTGCAAGGCCAAAGCGAGGCACTGAAGTACTTATTTTTTACTTTACAATAATTCAAATACACATAAGTATGTATAATTGAAGTGAATGTCTGTGATTTCTAAATAAATAATTTTTCAAGTTGTAAATCCTTACTTGCACGATACCCAAACCGAAAAGCGAGTTTTTCAAATTAAAGAATAAGGTTTTCCACTTAAAAGGTTCCTTGGGGATATGCTATGAAAGTTTGTATGGGAAAATAAAAAAATGAGTCAATTTGTTTTAAACTTACAAAAACCTTTTCTTCACATAATATAATAAGGCATACATATGTGTTTACTAGTTTATTTCTATTTTGCAAGATGGAGCTTGAATAAGGCATTGAAATATTCTTTTTTTCTTAATATCTATTTTTATACTAACTTTGTTTTTAAAACATGAATTGTCTATTTATGGCTTGCAACGTAAATTTAGCATTTTTTATATTTCATCCTAGAAGGGGTTGAAAATCGTAATTCAGTTGTAAGAAAAGTTGACATTGAACAAATTGAATAATCTATCATCCATCAGCCCTTGGAGGTCCACTGCTGGACATAGGCCTCCCCTAACATGCGCCACTCTGACCGGTCAGATATAATTTATACTATAATAAAACTCAAAGAGCAAATTTGAATTACAGGTACTTACATTGAATATTTTTTTTAAAATTTCAATTAGGGGGGGGGCACTTCAATAACGTGATAAAGCACAAAATTATTATTTTTAGAATTATATAATAGAGTCTGTCTGTCTGTTTGTCTGTCCGGGCATCACATGGAAACATAAGATTAGCATAAGTAGTTAATGAGTTATAGTCGATAAACTTACTACTTCGGAACCCTACATTGCGCATGGCCTGACATGCACTTGCCATGGTTTTTTGAAGTTAAAACTGTGAAAGTTGTTAATTAGTATGGTTTTTTTTTATGGCAATAGCCGGCAAACAAGCTGACGGTCCACCTGATGGTAACTGGATATCGTCACCCATGGACATCAGCAACACCAAAGGCATCACTGATGCGTTGCCGGCCAAGAAAGAGAGAAGAAAAAGAAAGAAAGAACTGGCTCTCAAGACCCCAGCCGGAACACGAGTCGTTTGGCGGCTGACTTATGCTCAAGGGTGGTAGCTATCTAGACGAACCCCATCGACAAATAATAATAGTAATAATGGTATTACAATTAAAATCAATAATACCAATATAATCCCTCGAGGGGCCTTACCACCAGCGGGCCGGATTTAGTCACCTCTTACGACACCCATCCAGCGTGGGATTAGGGTTAGTATTCTAAGCCGCCCTAATACGGCTAAAATGTAATCTTACATTAAAAACAAAATAACTAACACAATTGTTTGGTAATACGGGATGTAAGGCTAAGGGCTAAAACTAGAGGTTATAAGTTTGTATGAATCTTCGTCATCTTAAAACTCAGAAATATAAAAATTCATAATTATGTAAGCTCATAGCCAAAAACAAAAATTAACTGTGAAATTTTTTTTTGGGAAATTCATCTCACTTAGAAACTTCATCATTTTAGAACACAAATGTGAAAACATACCGCCATGTTAGCTTTTCGCTACAAACAAAAATTAACTATAAAAGATTTTTTTGATTCATCTGCTAAGGGCTAAAGGATGAAAGTTTGTATGGGTTAGGAGAAAATCATTTTCATTTGACTTCAAATTTTTCTTAGATTTTTTTATGATTAGCAATTATTAAATTTAAAAGAGATGAAAAATGTTTTTTGTTACTTTTTTATCTAAATAGCCGGCAAACGAACAGATGAGTCACCTCATAGTAAGTGGTCACTTTCGACAATGTACATTAGCAGCGCTAAAAGAATCACTGATTCGTTTGCTGCCCAAAAAGGAAAAGGAAGGTACGTTTTTGTGTATTCTGTAAAATGACAATGTAAATTAAAAAAAAACTCTCAGGCCCTGACTTTGATAAACCTCTAAACTCTAAAAAGTTCAACTATTTTGGGACCTTTCATATGGATGGTTCATTAATGGTTCACTATTGAGCATGACTCTCTTCTCTTGAGGAGTCCTAGAGTATACTCCACCACTTTGCTCCAGTACAGATTGGTGGAGAGGTTAGAGACCAACCCATGTGTCGGAAGTCATTGCGCCGGGCGAGGGCCTCCGACATGTCATAACAACGGTTATCTTACGACAATAACCAGACCAACAGCTTTACGTGCTCTCCGGAACACGGAATGCTCAAGAATTTTTTGCCACTAGCAGTCACCTATCCAACTACCGATCGCACTCGCTATTGTTTAACGATTACTATTAGGACCGACACAAGCCACGGCGTCCGGACTATGAGTTTCTCCCAATGGATAATTAATTGGTTCTAACATGTCACTTATGCTGTAATTTTGGTGAAGAGTTTGGTATCTTGCTAACTACCAATCACACTAGAATATCAGATCGTAGTTATCATTTTATTTTTTTAGCAATTTTAGGGTGCATGATACAACACTAGAGATTTGTTTAATATTTCACTCATTTATATAATACATTATACTTACTAAGTGTAGGTGTAAAAGCTTCAACCCTAAATGGGCTAATACAAGGCACGGATCTTCTCTCCTCATAGTCCGGACAAGTTTCTTCTTAATTTACGAAAAACATGTTTTATAATGAAGGCATCTTTATTTTCAGCGTACGAAGTCGCGGGTAACAGCTAGTTATTGAATATATTTAAGTAATAAACAAATCAACTTACATCCTCTATGTATGATTAAGCATAAAATAATTTTAAATTTAACAGGGTAAATAAAAATTTTACTGCAGTACTAAATAAACGAAACCGCAAATATTTGCTGTGCTCTATGTCATTTACTTATTTTAGAACCACCTAATTAAAATACACTATAACATTTCAGATGAAAGACAGTATTGTCTGAAAAAGCCAGGGAGGCCCAGGAGGATAATTATAATCTAAAATTAAAAAGAAACGACTTCAAATGAAGTACATCCTTTCTAATAACAATAAAAAAAGATTCATCGGAATTGATTGGCGTGATACTGAGTTATTAGTCCATTTGTCCATACTTATTACTTCAAGACTTATATGGTTTTCTCATGAATGAAATTGTTAGATCTCACTCAAAAAGCACATGACAAGCACAAGTTTTCGATTAAAAGAAGAATCATCAAAATCGGTTCACCCAGTCGATAGTTCTGAGGTAAAAAACATAAAAAAATTCAGTCGAATACAGAGCCTCCTTCTTTTTTGAAGTCGGTTTAAAAAGAAATGTGACATGAACACTAGTATTTTCTTCACTCTGCAAATTGATTGATCTTGATTGCACGTCACCTTTGATTCTCACAGTTCATTACCCATTCTAAAGCCTATAGAATACGCAATGGGAACAAACGTCCTAAATATGCATTATAAACGAATAAGCTATTGAATTTTTAAAATAATATAGACAAAATTTTAGTACCAGAAACCTGTTAGCAAATGATTTTTTCGAGGTCGGTATTATGAATAAGTGAGGGGTTAAGCCGCAAAAGGCTTTTACGGTGCTTTTTACGCCAATATCTGACACGAGAATCATGTACTGGAGTCACCGTATGTAGATATCTGTGAGTGGTCCAATTTCGAAATTTTTTGTATGAATAGTAAATGGGCCACTTATTGGCAAGCGAGTGCCGATAAACAGCTGGAACAAGCTATGCAAATAAAAATGGGAACCCTCTATATTATCTTATGATATAGTAAAGGTTGGGTACTATTAAACGAACAATCCTACTGATATTGTAATTGTGAATGTGTGTGAGGATGTATGTTTATTAGGTACTCTTTCACGGAAGTACTACTGAAAGGATTTTTATGAAATTTATCACCTAGTACACCGTGGACAGTGATAGCCTAGCGGTTAGAACGTTTGGTCTCCCGAACGCGGGGGCCCGAGTTCAAATCCTGGCACGCACCTCTAATTTTCAAATATTATGTGCGTATTATAAGTTAATTATCACTTGCTTCGGAAAACATCCTGAAGAAACCTGTACACCGGAGAGTTCTCCATAAAGTTCTCAAAGGTGTGTGAAGTCTACCAATCCGCACTTGGCCAGCGTGGTAGTCTATGGCCTATACCCCTCACATTGTTAGAGGAGACCCCGAGCCCAGCAGTGGGACAATTATGGGTTGTTGCTTTTGCTTTGCTTTTACACCGTGGACTGGAATAAGATATAGCGTAGGTACTTATCATCTCGGAAAATGCGGTCAAAGTCGTGAGCAAACCGCTAGTTTTTACCCGACTGCCAGGAAGGGTTATGTTTTTCGCGCGTATCTTGTATGTATGAATGTAATATTCTTTATTACCTGATATATTTGAAACCGCTGAGTGAATTTACTATAATTAAGATATCGTTAGATTTGTCTTGATAACCCAAGTGATTTTAGATAAGTGAAATTAAAATAACAAATATGGTGGTTGTGAGATAACATTGTTTGAAGTGTCAAACAATAAAAATAAATCGAATAATGCAATATGGGTATCAAATTAAAGAACTTCAAAAAGGTATATCATGATAGCTTTAAATAGCAGACGGTTTTTTAAAAAAAAGAAAGAACACACTAATATTTAAACATTTCGCCGCCGCTTTTCCCTTACTTTGTTGTGAGAGCCGTCAAGTGAATACAGGTTTCATTCCGTCAGTATTTACGGCCTCAGAGGTCGGACGGAGGTACCGTAGCGTTACTCATTTCAACGCAAGGCCCCGCACCATACCTCCGGAACAGAAACATTAAACAGGGAGAAAAAATAATAAAAAATGCGCGGTGTTTTCACAAGAACGCTTTATTTTCACCGCTGAACAAGGAGTTACGAATTATATTCACTTCAAGGGAGGTAAAAAGCCGAGAAATTCGTACATCTAAGTATGCCTATTTATTATTTTTTACGTCAAAGGAAAGGTTATGGCTACTTGCTACAGAATCTTGCGAATTTTTTGCCAACTCATTCGTATTTTTGATGAAATATTGTGATTATAATTTTTTGTCTCCTATGACAGTAGTATTATATACTGGGCAATCACTTGTTAATAACCGCACCAATGCCGGTAAAAATATGTACCTGTCAAGATAGCTAAACTCAAGTAATATTTTTTAAAAAATAAAATATAATTCGTGCTTTTTGACATAGATTTAAACACTAAAATTTCCAACTGTACCTACTTAACATTTGATAAGTGGTGTGAATAAAACATACACGCAATTCATACATAGTTAGTATAGGAATTTCGTTCCTCGTAATAATTCACCACTCGTCCGTGCCTAACGCAATACGCACTGTAGCTTACTATGTGTTCTCGTTGATATTTCCATTCGACCATAGAATTGTACAACTAGTCGTAGTAAAATATGAATCGTATCAAATCCTATCAGTTAGATTTTCCATCCAAAAGTTGAGCACTATTAATTTTAATCACAGGGATATGACGAGATAAAATTTTAGTACAATGGCGATTAAAATTTGCACAGTAATGCTTTTAAATCGGCTGAAACAATACCGTTTTATGAAACCAAATAGCTCCAGGTTGAACTCTGGCAACCTTCAATTAAAATACCAGCCATGTTGATTGAAATTTTATTGCTGTTTGTTCACTGTGCTATTTACAACTGATCGGAATTTCACGCTTGGTTTACACCAATGTAAAACTTTGTATAGATTACTCTTTGCTACATACCTATGAGTATCGTTCAATAACGGTATTGTTGGTTGTTATGGAGTACCTAGTTTTATACCACAAATAAAACGACAAAGAGGTAGAAGTGGTGGGTGTGTAGACTTTGAGAATTCTAAATAGAGATATTAGTAGAGTGGAATAGAGCAGAGTAGAGCGGATTAGAGCAGGGCAGGATGCAGAGCTGGCGGTCCATTATGAACTCTTAATTCCAGCCATGTTCCAGTGTAAAAGACAAATTCGTATTACCAAAGCGGTCATGTGACACTTTTTAGCCAATCGTACGTCGTTCAATGTCCGATAAATGAATTGCCTGGAACATGAAAGGTTTTATACAAGTTCAAAATAGGCCCACTGGTTGGCTTGTTGGCATAGAAAAATCAAATCGTTTTTGAAAAAAGTGACAAAGAAAGTTGGTGCTTTCAATAACGTCATTGAATAAAATGATTGCAAAGAGTGTGTGTATTTTAAGCATAAAAATGTTATTTTGATCCATCTTTAAACATAACAAAACTGTCTGTAACTAAAGATATTTCAGAAAAACTATGATTGGGGACCGATGAACACCCCTGAAAGAATACTTTTCTCTCATTAAACATTATCACTAATATCTGAAGCGGCTTAATCCACTTTGATGTGCTTTGCCACATTCGACTATTCATATAAAATTACGTTTATTCATATAAAATTACGTCTATATGAACCATAAAAAATACTCTTAAAACATATTTTAAGAATATGTGTACTGTTGGCCGCTGAAGAGTTCCTCCTTTGGAGCCAACCCTGAGCATAGTTACACTTTCACTTTTATCATAAAAATACATCGCCATAGGAATCAAATCAAGATGAGAAATTTCAACTCCATAAGATGAGAGGCAGTAGTTCTATACAGCCTTCAATTTACACCCAAACAGACATGCCAACAAACTAATGAACAAAACACTTTAAATAAAAGCTTGTAAAAATACGTCTTTACTAGACGCATTCCTCCTCACGAATAATAAATTAAATCCTGAGTCATAAACAATTACTTCGAGGTGTAAGTAGCAGTGAGGCCCTAAAAATTGAATATCCAATTTCCAGGACACAAAAGACAAATTACGTTCACAACCAACGTGATAAGGGCAGGCCCTCATGCTCATTACGTCGCCGTCATGCTAACATGTGCACGAGATTTATCGTCTAGTTAAAAATTATACGGCACGCAACGCTAAAGTTAACCTTTTTGACGTATGAGTTACTTAATAAAGCTGTGATATGTATAGAAGATGACATAGATAACTGACTAATGGCTTCAACCCATTAATGGTCCACTACTAGGCACAGGTCTCTCCTCTTGAGGAGACCTAGAGCATACTCCACTACGCTGCTCCAGTGCGGATTGGTGGAGGGGTTAGTGGCCAACCCGAGTGTCGGAAGTTTTCAAACCGCCCGAGGGCTTCCGACATGGCTTAACGACTGTTATCTTATAATAACAACCGGGACCGACGGCTTTACGTGCCCTTTGAAGCACGGAAACGCTCAAGAATTTTTTGCCACTAGCGGTCACCCATCCAACTACCGACCGCGCCCGCTGTTGCTTAACTTTGTCGATCACTTGGGATCTACGCAAGCCGCAGGGCTATGATCGCTTCATAACTGACTAATAAATTGAAGCAAAGACTTAAAACTTCTTCGCCAACAATACGGTGATACCTTTGGTGTTATAGGTGTCCATTGGAGCCATCAGGTGATTTGTTGCTCGTTTATTCGTATTTCACTAGAAAACAAAAAAGAGTGTTGGAATTCTAGTCGTAAGGAAGACCAACCTACAGGGCGTCGTCCTAATTGGCAGCGATCGTACGAGCAAACGATGCGTTCATCGTCATGCGATGAAAATGATTATGATTATTTATTATGCTCGTGCGATGACTAATTAGGACACACTTATTTAGTGTGTGTGTTTAATTTCGTCGTGCGACTAAATCGCATCGTTTGCTCGTACGATCGCTGCCAATTAGGACGATGCCGTAGAGTAACACTGATGAACTCAATACGATAATCAATTTCTAACAAAAAAATTATGCGTTCTTTCTGTGTTTTTGTCAAACTCCTCTTGATATATTCACCGAACAGGATCAAATTCAAAATGTCAATGTCCCCATAGGTCATAGTTATGAGCTATGGAGGTTAATTTATCTTCTTTACAAAAACATTACTCGACAAGTTCTCAGCGATCTCCTTTAAATGCGGGACACAGCTGACTGATCGTAGTTTTAAACTTATTGTGCTCTCTTTCAGAATTTGTAGGCGTTACCCAGATTTATTCCTTAAGGTCCATTTCGTCACTGTCAGCGAAGGAACGATTTGTACTACTTTACGTTGATATCATCTCAGAACGCGAGATTTTGTGAAGTGAGTCAAAATATTAGCATACAGTACTTATGTGTATGAGAGAGAAAGAGAGGCAAAGTATTACTGCCCTGATTTTTTATGGTAGAACCAAAATAAATGTGAAAATAGCTCTGCCAAACTTTATTCAAGTTAGATTAATCTACTTGACTCTGATTATATATATATATAGTAATACTTTGCCTCTCTTTCTCTCTCATACACATAAGTACTGTATGCTAATATTTTGACTCACTTCACAAAATCTCGCGTTCTGAGATGATATCAACGTAAAGTAGTACAAATCGTTCCTTCGCTGACAGTGACGAAATGGACCTTAAGGAATAAATCTGGGTAACGCCTACAAATGTATCATATTATACTTATATCGCGGTTATAAAATTAGCGATATTTTCAGATTAATATAGTGATTTACATATATTTTATCAGTGATATTAAAACAAGACTTCGACAAAATATTGACCCTACATAAATCTGACCGTAGTGAATGAGCACGGTCGTTTATTGACATTCAATTTTTATAAAGTCACATTTTATCCCCGTTGTATGTTTCGCTGGTATCATTTGGACGTCAATAATATGAAACCACTCTTCTGCGGGCGTGGCCGCGAGCGGAAAATATTTATTAATAAGTTATTAACATAACTTTACTAATAGACAACGTTCAGATGATGGAACTGGAAGGACGAACCCCTGGAATACAAATAAACCCATTGATTTGGGCTCATTAGACTCGTCGTGATTAATTTTGTTCATTTCGTATTTCATTTAAGACCTGATCTGAAGAAAACCCGTCTGCATAATACCTTCATCTTTACAAGGCACTGTAAGTAAAAAAAAAAAACAAAAAGATTTATGGTCTTGGTAAACATTACTACGACTAATATCCGAGGGCTGAGATCGCGTGGCGAGGGACGCATTCTGTCGTTTGACTGATTATTCCCGCGAACTTGTTATAACACCCATTTTGTATTACCGTTCAATGTCTTGTGGAAAGAATACAAGATTTATTTGATGAATGGGTTGCTTTTATATTTTACATGACAAAGGTTAGTTATTGGTTGTGTGCTTAATGAAATTAATAACTGCCCGGGAATAGGAGCTAAATAAATAAAACAGTACTGATATAAAATATTGTATATGGAGGTCAAAATATAGAATCGTTGTGTAAAATACAATGAACAAAAATATTCTGTCATCTTTATTTGAAGCTGGCTGCGTTCATAATGATATAATTCATCAGTTCAAGCTTCATTAATCCTAGCCCTAGTCGAAGCTAACCTTCGTCTTTTGACCAACAAATAAGACAAATATTATTATGCTAAATTGTTCTGGTTCTACAATACAATGTCTAACATCAATTTTGAAATATTTTGAATGTATTTTATTTAAAAAAGGGCTCCATATAATTTACCCTTGGTGGCTACTTGTCAATGCTATCGAGAATACAAATACCATATATACGCAAGTAAGCACGCGGTATATACGCAAGGGCAACGGAGCTTACTTTCCTATCATGTAATAAAAAACGACTGTTATTTTTATATAAAAATATTATATTCAATAACAATCAAGAAATTTCCTCTTATCGCAACTCGGTAAAGGTTTGATTTACAAAATTCAGAGCAACGGAATGTTAATTTCCGGAATATAAATGATATTTCGGTCTCTTGCAGAAAATCTTTCCGCCAATATGGTTGGATGCTTCGAGAATAATTGTACTTGAGTTGAAATTCGTATCTTTGAGCTCATTCAGCATTTTCTGTAAGTATTTGTGAGCTCTAGTTCTCATGCCTAAGTTATTCGTTGTTTTCATCAAAGATTTTTGTAATGATAGATTTTTGTAATGATATAATTGATTGTTTGTCGTTGTTTGTATTGTGATTTTTGTATGGCGTACAAACAATAAAGTGTTAAATAAATAAATAAATAATTTCGCGTATTTAACAATGCTTTCTACCTATTTCCGTGACTTTATCTTTCTATTTTTTCATGCTGTGTGACAGCGCATTGTCGATTCAAGATGGTGGATTTGAAATATTTTGCACTAAATATTTTTTTTAATGTAAGTAAAAACATACTTATTTACCAATTATAATTTCAATATACTCAAATAAAGTTCAAACGTAAATAACGAAAACGTTTTAACTGTGCACAACTGTGTACGTATAGGTCTATGGTAAAAGTAGATATAGTGCAAATAACTACCTGCATGTCGCAGATAACTGGGCCGTGTTGGGCGTGGTAACATCAGTTACGCTGAGATATTGCCGCTTCATGGATCGAATTGGCTTAAAAGTTTTCTTAATCGAAGGTATACTCGTATTATTAGTTAGCCCACTCACACTTAACTTCTGGTCACCAAATATAATTACTTTAAACTTAGATAAATTTAAAAATAAAAAAACCGCTTGCTCTAAAAAAGCTATTATGATGTACCTTTTTGAAAACCTTATAATGAGTTCTTTAATTTAATACCCGTATTGTATGCTACAATACTTATTTTTCTTTTTTGATATTTCAAACAATAGCATCTTGTAGCCACGATATTTGTATTTTTATTTTCAATTATCTAGGAACACTTGGGTTATCAACACGAATCTAACGACAACTTAATTATATAAATCCGTTCAGAGGTTTGTAAGATATGAGGTAATAAAGAATATTACATGCATACATACATACAAATACATACAACATACGCGAGATATGAGGTAATAAAGAATATTACATGCATACATACATACATATACATACAACATACGCGTAAAAAACATAGCCCTTCCTCGTTACTTTAGATACCTTTACCACATATTCGACGTAAAAATGCAATTATTTCAGTATGAAATGTATGTTTATTATTAATTCCTTACTCCACTTTTTAAATAATGCATTAAATAATAATCAAATATTATAATAATAAAACCCTAACATTAACTAGCTCTAACGGTTAATTCTTACCATACTAATGTCTTACGCCTTTAAAAAATAGTATACTTATTAATTATAGTAAATAAACCAATTTTAAAGTTACAACGCAATTATTATTTTACCTGAACTTTACGAAATAATACGATAGGGAAGGCCTACAAATGAAAATTAAGACTAAGTAAGAAATATTGGGTTTCGTGGCCTTAATATTGTCTTAGACAATATTGCTGTTAAATTAGTTGCATTTATGGAAGGTCGCTTTGTAAAATTGGCTTCCAGTTACACCGAATATAAGAGTCGTAATACTGTAATATCACAAGTAACTTTTGTAAGGGTTAATGAGAATGTTAAATCCGTTTGAAAAGGTACTTCAAGCATAAGCCGTTAAGCTGTTACGCTATTTATAATTCTGTTTGATTTTCGGTAGTACACACATTCTGAGTTAGGAGTAAATCTCCCAACACATACACACATAATATACGAACAGTAATTCAAAATAATTTTAAATCTCCCAACACAATATAATATACATAATTCAAAATAATTTTAATAATATTTATAAAAAAATGTTACTTAAGTTTTTCGTGTATAAAAATGGAAGTGTAAACTACATTTAAATAATTAACATATAATTTAGGCCTTTCTGTATACAAACGATTGTAATATTACATATACATAATTATTTATTTCTTTATTTATTTAACCTTTATTGACCACAATAGAAATATTACGTTACAAATGGCGAGCTTAATGCTTAATGCGTTCTCTACCAGCTAACCATTGGACAAAAGAGAAAAGCGCGAAAGGCTATTATCTATATTATTTTTGTTATAAACGTACAAATCATAAACTGACCGTTACTTGTATGTTATTAGTCACATTTAATCTGACAGATTATTTATCTGAAAAGTGGCACGACACATAAATAAGCTTCCATCTATCTTTACGCGGTTGGGTAATAGTGCTACTGTGTAAGATAAACTAGAGAATAATGAATGTTTTTCTCATCTTTGCATAATTTTTAATCAACATAAAAAAGAGAAGGTTCTCGATTCCAGTTTGGTCCCAAAATAAATAAATGTGGTGAGAGAACTCCTGAAATATGAAAGATATATATGGCGATTTTTACATATATTATGATATGTTTAAGCACGTATTTCATCTAACCGATGTACCTCAAACCGGTTTCAATTGAAAGACAATAATGCGAAAATGGTTTAAGGCCACTAAAACAACGCACTAGACTCATTTTTAAGGTAGTATCACTATCACACGCCGAGTATGGATAGGGGTAAATTAGCAATGGCAAACTATTCGTAACACCAAACAAGTACCGTCGCGTAGGATTGGTGGTTAAGAACTAGGTAAACTCCAACAGGAGTGGGTTCAACTCAATACACCTCAAAGAGAGGAGATAGGTTTTAATTCAAGATAGGTGGGTAGCTTTATACCCTATCCCTCTCTCTCCCCTAACAGTAAGACACATATTTAAGTTTCAGTCAAGACAGAAAGTCATGTGCCACTTCTATGTCCGTACGCCATTAGTTTTAAACCCTACATGTATAGAATGAAAAATCTGTGCACTAAGCGAGTAATGCAATCCAGTAGGGACATACAATTCATATAGTTGAAACTAAAAAGGTTATTTTATGTTTACAACAGCAATAGTGTTTGGGTGGGGCCAGTGCTGCTTTGGCTTACAAAGTCAAAGTCAAAATATTTTATTCATATAGGTATCATTGATACACTTATGCACGTCATTTTTTGGCTTTTCGGAAGGTGCTTTGTCATGGAGGGTTACGGGGTGAATACTAAAAGATTTTACAGCATTCACATTGCCTTCGTATCTAATCCTGAACTAGGATCAGCTGTGTGTTATAGACAAATAAATGATACATCGCGAAGCGAATACTCTGAAGGCCTTTATATCCGAATTCTGTCATTTACATCTGTCAATTAACGTTTGTCCCGATCTGTAATCCAACATGGGACGCTCAGTCATACTAGGCTACAGATCAGGTCTACTGTCACCATTTTTAATCACTCAACAACCGCTAGATGCATATTTTGTTGTCTTTTTATCACGTAGGGAGCGACATTTTGAAATGGATCGGCACCCATAATCCTTAAAATGGATGACTTTGTCCACGAGAATGGAACTGGTCATAATTTTATGAAACCTATATTGTCTATTTTTATTGTGTAGGTATACACAACAGACTAAAAATACAACATTAAATAATTTTAAATTACTAGTAATTACAAAGTACAAAGTGTATTTAAACGTCTTTATATTTTATACTTTTCAAGCCACAATATCATCATCATCATAATTCATCCTATAAAAGTTTTAAATATTTTAATATTGATAATAGGCCTTCTAACAGAGAAATACCCGTACCATGCAAAAGTCAACTAATAGATGTCATAAAATTTTAGAACTTAACATGCACAAAGTCTAAAAGAATTTATTATATACACAACACCTAAACCCCAAGTATTAAATGATTAAAATGATGATGATGTATTAAATGATGAAGTTTTTAAATGTTTTAATGATTCTAGCAACTGGCTTGACTACGAAATTAAATGTGATAAATCCTTTCCGCAGGTGAATATGACGCATTCTGACTCGTCTTTGAAATACATGAGTGTAATTTCACTTGCATTCATTTCGCATTAGATTAATGTTTCATTAGAGTATGCGTTAATTGCTTCGTCTGAAACGGTATGACTCGAAGTGTTTCTGCTTCCTGTTTTGCGGTGATTTATACATAATATATTAATTCTAGTGACCGTCCTCGCTTCGCTTCGAAAACCAATGCCGTAGTCCACACTCTCAGTCAAATAAAAAATATCAATGAAATCGCACAGATAAATAGACAAAACTTATAAACACTTTTTATGACATATTTTGCGGTATTTAATGTCCTCAAACAAAGTTTTCAACAAAATGAACGTCCTGAACGATTTCATTTTACGAATTACTCAGACAAACGAGATAGCAAAACATTTTCTTAATTACAGTTCGAACGAATGGATTTCTTGGCAGAGGCAATAAATGGATTAAAGTAAGTACAAACATAGATTACAGTAAATCCTAGTATATTCAGATTATTCAGTCGAACTAAAACGGTAGGATATAGTGATAAGTAGTTACCAATAAAATATTTAGCCATATTACTCGTATAATGAGATAACACTGTACTACAAATTTAATTAACCACTAAAATCAGATCAGTAGCAACCAATACACGTATATAACGTGTATTTGTTGTTACCTAATAATAATGTATCGATAACTACAACAAAATACCTAATAAGCAATTAATTAATCAATAGCAATAATTTGCGATTTATGTTACAAAACTTATATTAGTTAATGTGTGTGTACATGTTACATGATACATGTGTGTTACAAGAAATATATCATTAGCGTGTAATCATTTTTAGCTTATCATTGATACCGGTCATTAACCCTTATTTACTCGGAAGCTTTCTGGCGTGTCAAAACTTCCGGTATTGGGCTTGACTACTATAAAGTAAAGCCATAACGACATCATGTCTAACAAGATACAAGACAATTTACACAACGTATAGTGCATCCAACAAGACGAGATAAAAAAGCGCGTGTAAGAAATGTCTTACACGCCCTTTTTTGAAAAATTTTTTTCAATCACTTACAATTATAAGATTCGTCTATACAAGATAAATAATTCATCGTGTAATTTTGAATATCTGCATGTATAAAAGGCAAAAGTGATTGACTGATGTATCAATGCACAGGCCAAACCCTTAGGGCTAGAAACTTAAAATTTCGCACACGTATTCCTTTTATGACATAGGCATCCACTAAGGAATTGCAGAACAACGTCTGCTGGGTCAGCTAGTATTTAATATTTATTCATTTATTTTACTTTATACATCACTTATGGCTTATCACGTGGCTCGCCTGTCCATTCGTTGACCAGTAACATAAATACGGTTACATATGATTCAGTGAGTCCTTGTTACATTTAAAGAAAGTGTATGAAAAGCAATAATAATTTTGTTACTTATCACTAACAATGGAAAATGTTTCAGTGTTTGCATCTTAAAATTACCCATTAAATTAACATATATTTCCGTGCGTTGCAAGTTTGTTGCAAACCCATTAAATCCATACAAATTGCCTCAGGATAATAGATAATGGGTTGTTTTTATATCTCAAACTCTTAAAGTTAGGTACTCTATATCAGTGGCGTGCCTAGGCCGTCAGAACAAGGCAAGCCCAGTTGTGTCGTACAACCCAGGATTTCGGGATATTTGGCCCGGCAACACAGAACACTCCATTCCATGCGTATAATATTTATCAACAAATAATATGAGTGTTAACAGCTGCATAGTGATGATAGTAAAGCAATGATAGTAAGCTGGGCTTTTCGGCTTGTATGGCTATACCACCACTGCTCTATATTTATGATGATACTTATCTTGAAAATAACTATGTTTGTTTTTTAACTTTAATCTAAATTAACATCGTTCCATACCATAACTGTACCACAACAAGGCTTAGGTCTCCTCTTTCATCGCAAGGGAATACACTCTGGCCGCAGTTTTGACCGCGATTTCCGGAATAACAAATACTCTACAACGTTGTTCTTTGTAGTCGTTTATACAAAAACTGAGACACATGTTAAATATTTTCGTCTAAAAAATCTACATAAAAATTTCCAAAGGTGTATATTGAAAACTTACAAAGTTACAAGCTTGATGTGTTGCTCCGTTGTCCCTCCTTAAACATGGTCACCGAGCGTGCGACCCGCGTTAATCATTTCTTACCGCCAATCACTCATAAATTTATAAAATTGTTCAAAATGTCGATGTTGTGCATTAGGTGTCCAACTTGTAACATTTTTAAATATTTTTAGAACAAAATATAACATGGTGTAAGAATTATTGCGTTCGATTCAGTTACTGATTCTGAACAAACTGCTTTCAGGTTTCTTATATACTAAGAATAACACTGTATATGTTATTCCAAATCATGTTCTACCTGTGCACAAAATTTCATGAAAATTCGTTCAGTTTAGTTTTTGCGTGAAAGAGTAACAAATATCTACATATCCTCACAAACAAACTTTCTCATTTATAATATTAGTGGGGTGATTCTCCTATCTGGCCATGTGTGATTTGGCAGACTTCACGCACCCTTGAAAATCATAATGACTGAGTACTCTTATTAGCTTTTGAACTAAAATCTCCTAGCATGAGACGTAAAAGGCCATGAATTTTATTATAAATAACGCTCAAAAACAGAACCTTTCCATCGCAGTTGGTATAGACCCACATAAAGACGTCACACATCCAAAACCGGGAAACGAGGATTTATTTGTCACATAAATATCAGTCCCTACTTGGATTAAAAGCCCTAACCCCAGAACCCCTGGCTACTATACGATAAAATTAGAATTTGTCAATTCCGTTAGATAAACATTTTACTTTGTAATTAGAATCGATTTTGGCTATAAATAACCTGATTTCGGTGCGAGTCGAGGTCAGTCATATCTAATTATTATACAATTATAAAAATGATATTGCTATCTTTTTAGTAGTTAAGGAGGTAAGGAAAGCATATAATTACGTAAAATTTATCTATGTGGATAAAAGTAGCAAATAAGTAAAATACGTCAAAGTTTTCTGAAAGTAAAGCCAGGAAAATAAAGGCAATGTCATTTGAATCATACATAATCTTACATATCAGTGGGTGCAGTTTATATTCATGGTAAAAAAATTAAGGCGCGTGATAGATTTAATAGTATTTAATTCCTAGCACATTACTAGTATACTGTATATAGTAGACGCAATCTCGAACAGCAATAATATCAATGTGTGCAGCATGCAACATTCGTGCCTCCAAGCGAAGCCGAGGAATGTAAGATAGGGGAGCGCTCCACATCAGTGAGTGCAAGCTATTGGACTGTTTCCTAGACAACTAATTTTTTGCCTGAATTTATATGCAATTCCTGATTGAATTATGCGGGAAATAGATGGATCTCTTAAGACTAAAGTCGTAGTTTAAATGCGTGGTAAAACTATACAGGAAACATGCATTAATAAACAATTATTTATCAATATTTTAATTTAAATCATCTGCGTAGAGATGAAATTTGGAATCAATAAAGATGATGACAGAGTTGATAAAAACAGAGAAAAAGTAATAGAGAGAGAACGCCACCCTGAGGTACGCCAGCTTCAAAACTAATCCAGTGAGAGACTAGCTTGTGGTGAATAAGCTTTAAACGCCCTCGAAGATAAGAGTTAAACCAAGTTATGGCGGAAGGTGAGATATTAATGGAACATAAAATCCCAATAAAAATAACGAAGTCTATTGAAGTGAAGGCACTGCTAAAATCCAAGAAGACCAACAGAGTGAGGTCCTTGTTCTCTATAACTAATCGAAAGTCATCAGTGATATTTAGCAGTGCACTAACAGTGCTACGACCGGGTGGAAAACCAGACTGGAATGGATTAAGGAAGCAATTCGAATGGAGGAAAGTGGAAAATTGTTTGTGAACTATGTGTTTCAGAGCTTTGGAAATGTATGGTAAGATGGAAATGGGACGAAAATCTGATAGTTAACAGAGATTTATAACTCTGGGTTAAGGAATTACGAGAGCGCATTTCCAGAAAGAAGGAAACACAGCTTAGAATAAAGAAAAATTTAGGATATGAAACTTGGAATTACGAATGAACTTGGAATTAAGAATAGAGATAATCGTTGTTTTACTACTGTCCGAAGGTTGACTGGCAGAGAATGCTTTGAGCATTAAGTCCGACTTTGTTTCTGTACTTTTTGTATGGTACATAAAGAAATAAATAAATAAATAATGTTAGGAAGTATTAATAAAATAATTGGAGAACATAGTCCGTCATTTCCAACCGCGGTCGAAGTAATATATTTAATAGTTTTCATTACGTCTTTCGTCGCTAACCACCTCGAGGCTGAATTTATTTATTTAAACGCCAGAAACATATAATTCACCCTTTAAGGGAGGATCGGGGCAAGTTGACAGTGGTCAGCACCCTTTGTGGATTGTTGTAAAGTAGATTAATCCTAAAGCAATTATGGATAACATTTGGGTACAAAAGTCGGCAAGAGTAATTTTATGTAATTCAATAATAAAATTTTTGTGTATTGGTATGAAATATAATAGTAGAGTCCAGTGTTGATGAAAAGGGCTTATGAGAAACTACAAAAAAAATATATTATAAAATATCAAATTTGCTTCAGATTTTAAACAAATATTCCTTGGTGAAATTAATTGTATTAAACACGTATTAAATATTTGTTTCCCAAGTTTTTTTTATATGTAAGCATATTGGCAGAAAAATAAATGTGAAACAAATTAAAGTGACCGACCATTTTATTTTTTTCATGATGCTATTTTGGGTTAAATTAATTATAAAATGTATAAAGTTTATGTCAAGTATACATTTTTATCAGGCATTTATGAAACGCATTATGGTGAACGCACATTTATCAGCATCATCCGTTGCGTCCGCATCGCATTTGTATGAAATCGTCGTATATGCGTCGGCATATATCATCCGCACCGTCTGCACGTATTTCTGAAAATGCGGAAGGTATCCGAAATGCCGATAGTGTTGCCATGCCACGATGCTTTTGACAACGCATTAGGAGAAACGTTTCATAGTAAACTAATCCTTTGAGGAGATCTCGCCTTCGTGTTTATGCCTATACATCATTGTTTTCGGACATTCGACAATAAAAGCAAAGCAAAAGCAAAGCAACAACCCATAATTGTCCCACTGCTGGGCTCGGGGTCTCCTCTCACAAAGTGAGGGGTACAGGCCATAGTCTACCACGCTGGCCAAGTGCGGATTGGTAGACTTCACACACCTTTGAGAACATTATGGAGAACTCTCAGGTGTGCAGGTTTCCTCACGATGTTTTCCTTCACCGAAGCAAGTGATAATTAACTTGTAATACCTACGCACATAATATTTGAAAATTAGAGGTGCGTGCCAGAATTTGAACCCGGGCCCCCGCGTTCGGGAGACCAACGTTCTAACCACTAGGCTATCACTGCTGACAATAATACATATATAATGGCCAATACTTGACGATTGATAGCAAACTATACCTATATGCGGAAATAAATTGACACAGAACTAGTGGAATGTTTCCCACATGTTTTCAACAGGACATTAAACTTGACACAGACTTAAACAGGACTGTAAACGTATGACATCGCTACGTTTCACACTAGAGATTGGGAAAAATTGCAAAAATTGTTGTCAATACTAAAATTTGCGTACGGCGAATCCGGACATAATTATGTGCGAGGCTATCGGTATACGGAGCGGACGATGCCGATATATTTGCGTTCACCATTAGGCGACACAAATGTCCAATCTTTGTAAACTAACTAAAGTTTTTCACGAGACAACATGCGAGCTGGTTCAATAGTAAGTAATATATAAATTAACCACCAGTAAATAATTAATTATTACCAAATCAGCGCCAAGTGTAATTATAATTAATTAATTACACTTGGCGCAGATTCGGCACTTTTGTAGAAACGACAGAATCTAGAACGCATGTTTCTATTCCAGCGCCACTGCAAAACTATAAATAAATCCAAACTGCCTCTTTACGGTGCTCGCGAGCAAAATTACTCCAGAACCGTATCTTCCTTCTCCATCTATCAGAAACCCAAAAAAGGGACCTCAATTTAGTGAAGTTTCAATAAAGATCTTCTCATTGATTTCAATAGACCATAATATCCATTCGTAATACCGTGACTTTATCGAGGGCCTCTCTCATATTTCCCTCAATTTATAGCGGTACGCCTTTTGCGGTTCTTGACACATCTTAAGAATATTTGGATTGGATTGAATTTATTTGATATCAACTTTAGCCGATATTAAGTCGCGTCGTGATATTAAATAATCTTTTACTAGACAGTCAAGAGTGATGTTAAGTATCTTAAAATTAAATGTGAGGCCTAGAGGGTACAATAAAATAAGAAATTTAATTTAGTAAAGATTTCATTTGAAATAAGCAAATAGGCTTCAAATAAATAAATACGCTATCTTCAGATTTTATTTTCAAACTTTGTAAATTAATTTATTTTTTAATAAAGTTTTGCGATGGCTCGTATACCAATTTTATTGTAGTAGTGCATCACGTCTCAGGATATTCCCTTGTAAACGATTGACTTGATTTACCTTATTTAGATTAAAACATGTATTTCGTACAATTGAATAGAAAATGCACGATCTATGAATAAACTTTTCACTTGTCCGGCTTAATGACATTATACGTAGAATAAAAGATCTCGATAACAAGTTACAAATTCATCCTTCCGTCCTTATCTCCCACTTAATTACTTCCTCATTATTGATCCTCCCCCTATACAAGGAAAACAGAGCAAAAATAACGTTTATCTTCTTCATCAATTACGGAGTGAGTTCCTGTGTAGGGTGTTTATACAAATGAAAAGTTATGTCCACCAAAATATTTTATAATAATGTTGTCTTCTTTATAGTGCTAGTAGATACTTGACAAACAGATGAGGCATGTCACAGAAATAATGGTTATTAGGATGATAAGTTGTCACCGCCATCAATAAAAATGTAATACACACCTGAAACCATTGTATTATTACCCATTTTAACAGGCATTTAGCCGTTTAGAGTAGCTTAGAATACTAACCCCAATCCCATGCTATACTAGGGTGTCGTACTAGGCGACTAAATCCGGCTACTACTGGTGGTAGTGCCCCTCGATGGATTATACTGATAATATTGATTTTATTTGTTAATTAATACCATTATTACTATTATTACTTCTCCATGGGGTTCGCCTGGATAGCTGGTAGCTTGAGCATGGGTGGTCCCTTGAGCATGAGTCAGCCGCCAAACGACTCGTCGTATTCCGGCTGGGGGCTTGAGAACCAGTTCTTTCTTTCTTTTTCTTCTCTCTTTTTTGGCCGGCAACGCATCAGTAATGCCTTTGGTGTTGCTGATGTCCATGGGCGACGATAGCCACTTACCATCAGGTGGATTGTCAGCTTGTTTGCCGGCTATTTCCATAAAAAAAAACAATAAAAAAACACGCACATCCAGACCTATTAAGCATGTTTAATTTATAAGTTACTTAAGAGTGAATTAAAAACATTCAACGCCATGGAACGTAGCCAAGTGGCTACTCAAAACGATGGTATCGTCGAAATCGCAAACAATTTTTGCGATATAATTTGCTCAAATTGAATTCAACAAGGATTTGGCTTACCGTTTTGAGAACTTAAACCTCAAATCAGACTTTAAATAATCATCAGGATTTAACTTTAAATACTAAGTAACCAATATACTCCACTACCTGCAACATTCGCACTTCACTGAATCGTCTTGAATACAACTTTAGATTAGTCGTAGTTTCCTCTCGAAGAACTTTAGTTGTTGTTCAGTTTCGCGTTGGAAATGCAATTCGGTGGTAATGCAGAAGTTTGTTCAAAGCTATTGACTTTCGAAGCACGAACATAATCATTATTATTGGATTTTGTACTTGATCTACAACTTCGGTGTAACAATGTTCATGATGTTACATGATTGGAGGGTGTCAGAAATGTTTTACTGATGAAATAACTACTTTACTGCCTTCATGTATTGAGTTGTCTTGTTGAAGCAAGTTCGATAACGAAATTGTGGGAATAGTTTGTTATCCTAGGAAAGTTAGGACATTATGCATGTCTGTGGTTAGGAGCATATTTCGAGCTCGTTTTATTGACTGTTGAAATTGTTTTCCAAAACTTATATATTCGAATTTACATGCACTTTAACTGAGTGCATTTCGTTTCAGGACTGGGAAAATCATTAACAAAATAAGTTGTCATAAGTGAATAAGTGATGGAAAAACAAATAGCAATCGGTATTTCATCGCGATTGAGCATGATCTCAGATTGTGAAAATGACTCATAGGTATTGTTATATTTATTGCAATTTTAGTTGACATTTATATTGAATAGAACATAATATAATGACACACAATTATTATGAAATTATAATTTATACCTACAAAATAAAAAACCGAAACACTGGGAAAGACATTATTACGAATTTTTATCATCGCATCACTGATTACTGTATAATTAGTATCTACTTTCGTCGAGCGAAATTAAAATCAAAATTTGTAATAATTCCAAACACATTTCCTTAAAATAAACAGGATAAGTGACAAATATGTTACATATTTGTTAATAAAATTGATAACAACCATAATTTATTTACGCATTAGGTATTAGTTACTCCACTAACCTCAGAAATGGATTAACCAATAAAAGGCGGCTTTCATTGAATTACTGTAATATAATAAGTTGGGAGTAACATATTATAGTGCTCACAGTACATTTCTGTGTTAGTGTTGCTCATTTTATTTTAATCAGTTCCGAAACGAAAATGTATATGTCAGTTTGAGGAAATAACATTGATGAATAAACATTCCTATTTGAAACAGTAAAGTCGTCGTTAGAACTTCAGGATTATCTATTTTACGCTTCAGATAACTAAAGCTTGAATTTCACAGCCATACGTCAAGTAGTTATCGTACTTCCGCAGGAACAGTATCCGTTACAGATATCTTCGGTAATAAAATAGAATGGAATGAATTTAGTTCAGCGGAGAAAGCTTTTGAACTCTTCTTCTGGTATCTAACTTGTTGAATTTATTTACAGTGGCTTACGTTACTGACTCTGTATGTATCTATCCCATGGGATAATTTAGCTGTGCTTTAATTGTTTTCATATATTTTATACGAATAACCGCCCTCGCTTTACTTCGGTTTTCTTTATTTTTTACACCTTGGGTTACATTATTGGAGTTTTATTAAGGATCCCTAATTTTTTTGAAAATATAATATAGCCTATGTTACGCGGGGATAGTGTAGCTTTCCAACAGTGTAAGAATTTTTCAAATCGGTTCAGTAGTTTCGGAGCCTATTCAATGCAAACAATCAAATCTTTCCTCTTTATAATATTTGTATAGATTAAACGTTTTGCTGTAAGCTACGCTCAATACCGTTTATCTGAGTATTTTTCAAAATTTAAGCACAGAAATACCTAATTAAGGGTCATTAGGTGCATGTTCAATGGGTTGAAGCCAGGTGCATGTTCTTACTGTAATTGAATATCTGGTTAATTTTGGTTATAAAAATAATATTCTCCTAATAACAAGCCTTTTACGAGACACGACACGAGAACTATGAAACACGATTGAGTTTCTATACTGTCTTATTAATTATCAAGTTAAGTTTTGTACTATAAATAAATATTTTTAAAGATTACATTTTTATTCGAAAATTGACAGACATTCGACCATAGCATTCGACCAACTGTATAAGCATTAAAAACAGTAAAAGCGTACAAGCATTAAAGTAAAATATCTTAGAATAATAAAAATGAAATTTAATAATATTTTACCAAATATACGATCAAGCTGTAATGTCCGAAGCGATAGACGATCTGACTGCAATGACCGAAGCGTTCATGTTATTTTTGGCTGGACAAATACCGCTGACGATAACATCTAATGGCAAGATCGCAAGTGCAGCTCTCTGTCCAAATAGCTCTACTATAAATCTCTTACGTACATTATACAGAACTGTTACTAGGTTCCTTTAATTTTACATTGAGAGATATTGCTCATATTCTGTGCTAATAACTTACGTGAACAGCAGAACGTTCACTAGTCAGTGGCCTATAAAGGACGATTCACATGGTTGCATATAATATTTTTAGGGTGCTTTTCCACCAGAGATGAGCTATGTTACGTTGCTATGGATGCGTTTAATATCCACCAATCATATTCATTGGTGGAAATCAATCAATTTATTAAACCAATCATATTTATTGGATTTCACATCTTCGCAGCATAGCTGCATAGCACGGCTCTGGTGGAAAAGCACCCTTAGGTTGGTATGAGGTATTGCAAGCACTATTACCATATGGAACGTATAAAGTTACTATTACTACTAAGAACTGTGATGTGCGATAGTACAGTTTTACTTCTAAAATTTTTATATGTGCGAGTTTTTTCGTAGTATTGGGATCATCAAATGTAACCGTTGTATAAAACCAGCACTATAATATATTTTTGAAATGAAAGTTATGGTTAATGGTCGTACACTTGAAGTATGAAAGATGTTTTAGTAATATCTTGCTGAACGAGCTACATACATTATCATAAAGTAGCAAAATTGCAAGTGCAGCATTATATCCTAATATTTTTACCGTAAATCTTCTACATTATACGCAAGGCCATAATGAGGATCTTAAGATTCACTTTTTCAGACATAAATCATGTTTTTCGCCAATACCTCACCAGGTGTTCTCTTTTTAAGACTGGGCCATTACATCTTGGAGTAGTATGGTACTCGTAGATGTTAAAGGAGTAAAATAGCCTATTTTAGTGAAAATGTATTTTGACCATGCCAGGTAGTAACTTGTAGCACCCTACATAAGGCGATCTTCATAGTAGTATAATAAGGTGGATAATGCGGTGAAAAACCGAATTGTCTTAGCTCTCTCCTTCAATTAAAATTTGTAAAATATTTTTAACGATTTCGGTTATAACAAGAGCTAGTTAAGAAAGACTTTCATCGATTTTTGTTGTCATCATTTTTGATTTTGCGGTTTTCCGTATACAACAGTGCATAACTGCTTATAATATTTAGTATACGCACATTTTTATTTACTAATTCATTTTCCTGAAGTTCTTACATTAAACTACCGACACAATTTCTTTTTCTCGGTACAAATAACACGTTAAGTGGTGAAACCAAAACGACTTGTACGTTTTCACCCTAAACACTACCTTTATTATTACGCCATGCGCGGGCGACTCCAGATTTATGTTAAACGAATTCCTTGGCGTGATTTACGACGCCAAATCCATTTGTAGGACGTTATGGCCCGGCTTACTCTCCATTACCGGATTTTAAGGGTTCAGTTCACTCTTCACAAAGCACGATTAAGGTGTAAGGGTTCTTTGACTTTGAGAAGCAGTTACATAGTTTATTTGTAAATAGCTAGAACTTTACCTGACGATTGTAATCTATGATAGTGGTCTTAACGTGGGAAATGTGGTCTATATTTTTGGTTTTGCCGTTAGTATAAAACGTTAAAAAACTTTAACCCAAGACTTATATGAAAATCAGCAGTAGGACAAATTAAGGGTTGTGACTTTGACTTTGACTTTAGTGAGCAGCGACACTTAACATGAAGACGTCCATCGCCTCAGTTATAGAGTATGGACTAAAACAAAATGTATTATCGTAAAAAAATGCACGAATCGAAATCAACCGAATACTTGTTCTACTTCAATACTGAGAAAATTATTAGGTACATTAATCGTGTCCAAAAATAGAACTGAAATACGCAACATAAAAGATTTTAATGAAACAAATTTTCATGATTACATAGAAGTTTTAAATACCCGAAACCCCAATTAAAATTTTATACGCACCCTTGTTACTCAAAATTAAACCATGTATGACACAGGGGCATGATTAAGATTCCAGGTAAAAATATGCAGATGAATCTCTACCTAAATACGTTTATTTTTTAAATAATTCAAGGAAACATTTATGGCTGTTGAGGGTGATAAATTTTGCGTTATTTATCGACAGTTTGTGGAGCAAGTGCCTTTTATATTCATATTGCACGTTAATTGCCAAGAGCAGCGATAAATTAGTGTTTTTTGACTTCAGGTCTACTATACGGCCTTGTTTGTTGGGTTCCAATCGTGCACCTCTAATTTTTTAATGATGTTCTTAAAGAAATTAATTAATTTTTCATTCACTGTTTATACTTGCCTCAGTGAAGGAAAAAATCTGCATAAATAAGAGTTTATCACCAAAATATGTGTAAAGTATGAACTTAATATAAAATCTAACTTTTTAAATGAAATGGAAGATATGACGTATATGGCGTATCTTCATATCTTTATAAAATACTTGTAGTTTGTACCGGTAGAAAATAGATTACCTTACTTATACCAGCGATTCCATTTGCTTATGATTTGTGATTTCTCAAGAAAAGCCATTCGAAAGGAGTTATTGACGACCTCTTGACGACTTACTTTCAGCAATCGCAAAATGATTATAAACACGGACAGTGTTACCCTTACAGCACCTATCGGCACATTTTGCTCAGGAAAACTTTTAATACTTTTGAAAATTGGTAAAACGTTTTACTAATTGACAAGAGGTTCGTATACCGCTTAAACTCGTTTCGGTTTGATATTTTACCCTCACAACGAACCTTTCAAACATTGATTAATATTAATGACTTCCTTGGGGAACTAATTTGAGTGGATAATGGACCTTTTGTATACGATGAAAAAGTAATTTGTACGAACTCAGCAACCATCCAATTAGAATACGGTATTGTACATTTACCGATTAATCATTAAATTTTTGAGCTCTGCAATGTCTGCAATATTAGATTCACTGACAGCTGAGTGACATTGCTATATTTTTCTTTATACGGCTATCATCAAAAATAACACAATTGAAAGACTCGGTGCCGTATCAATACAAAATGAATAGGTCTATTTCAAGGGAAAGTGAAGGGATTTTTAGAGCCCTCAGGACTATCCATTAGAGTTCAAGGATTACAGAAGAGGTAGGTACACTTCACATGTGTTCCCGGATGAACGAGATGGTTCCTGAAAGCTTTTAGTGAGTGTCGATTCCACGAAACCATTCTATCCGAAACCGGGTATCATTTCATTTCTCCCGGATAAGAATTAACGAATACGCATAGAGAGATTGTGTGATATTAAATGATCACGGTTGCACATAGGACTTGGTAAATTCTATGGCATCGCCAAAAAGAGACAACATTATTTAATAGAACAACGTTCGCATTCACAGACAGAGAATTAATACACTCAAACTACGAACATGCACGACCTGAAAACAATCATTTACCTGTGTCATTGTGTACAAATAAGTAAAAAAAAAAAAGACAAGATAACTACAAACTTATCGAGAATCAAAATTTTAAAGTTAAACCTATTTTTACTGAGCATTTTTAAGTTAATGCGAGACCCTAAACCCACCTGATGGAAGAGTAAATGAAATCCGAAATGATGGTCATCAACTAAGTTACTGCGTACTAATCATAGCCTATTCACTCTTTTCTTAAAGAATACCATGTATTACATATGGTTGCAATACTTTTATTGTAATGGCCTTATACTATTTGAAGTTTGGGACGAGAACTTACCTAAGTTGTTACAATATGTTGACACACAATATGACAAATCCGCTTCGAGAGATGTGGGTTACAGCTAAATCTGTGAGTTATCACACTCTGTTAGACTTGAACAGAATGACACAAAGAATAACCATACAAATTCTGTACTAAGGAGCGATTTAAGTAACCGTTAATGACTCTGCGTTGGGGTGTAAGAATTATTCTTCTATAATATAGTGCAAAAAACAAGAAAATGCTTTAGAGGTTAGCGTTGGTCAAATGGTCAATGATTAGGATCAAATCTTATAAGCTTAATTAGAACTAGGTTAGGTACTTCTTCTCTTCCTACGAAGTTGAAATTGTGAAAATTTATTTGGTTTTGATGACAATGAATTTTTATAATAATGTTTATAACTGCGTCAAGGGTTGTCTTCCGACGAGGAAACTACTTTACGCAACATTTAAAAAGCTTGCTTTTTAAAGTATTTTTAAAACATGAAGTTGTTTATTTAATTTTAAATCCATTGAAATAATCTACATTTACATTTACAAACCCTTATTTGTTATAATTTGTTCCATCCCATTATTTCCTTGGTGTTGACTTAAAATATTTATTATTGATTTTAGAAATATGTCGTTGACAAGGTCTAAGAATTTGAGAACGAGACTTCTGTCACTAAAATCTAAGTTTCAGTAGTTCAACGGGACAAGTAAGACACTTGTGCTTAACAGTGCCAATAGGGATGTTGACATTAATTATAAATTAATATAAATTTATGTCTAAAATATTAGTGGTAACATTTAAAGGCCTAAAATATGATTCTTTTATTGAAATCAATCACAATAAATTTAATATCATTAATTTAAAATGTTAAAAATTGTACTCACTGTCACGTGACCTCAAACGCCATTTTGAGAATATGACGTCATCGGAACAATTTTATATGGAAATTCAATAAACTTAGTAGACAGATAGTATTGAATATAGTTTAGTGACGTCACGTGACGTTTTTGGTGGGAAATTTGATAATGATTTTTATTTATCAATTTTTGTTTTTAAATTGAAGATTATTATTTTTATAATATTTTTTTCGTGAATATTGAGGTTCTGTCTATAAAATAAAATTGAATCCTAAAATTAGTCAACATCCCTATTGTCCCGTCACGGAACAACTCAACGGGACTAGTGGGACAGATCCATTTATTTTACTTGAAAATACTTGTATTGCAGTGTAATATTTAATTCCTTACCAACAATGATAATATATATTAAAAAGAGACAGATACGTCATAAGCGCGCGCGTTGTGTGACTCAAAAAGTTCCCAATTGGGAACTCTTATTCAGGTGAAGAAAGAGATAGCGATGTAGCTTTGATAAAGATGTGCGATAAAGCAATAAAGCGTGCCTTGCGGACATCGGAACAGATTTTTCGGTTGATTTGTAAGGGCATAACGTATCTATATTTATTTAAACATAATTGCTTACCAAAATGAAAATGCAAAATAATACAAAATATTTTTCTCGCAAAATCTAAATTTTCATTTAATGGTTCGTTTCCTAGACTGACGGTGGTTAATTAAGTCAAAAGACTGACTCGAGGACTCCAAAGCATTTAGTAGAGGGCTTACTGTGTAGTTGTAGTTTCATAATGGGAGAGATTAATAGTTTTGCCTACAGACCAAGTTCGAGATTTCTGTTATGTTCGGAATGGATTTCTGAATTATTGAAAATAAATTAAATATCGTGATTGTTCTATCGATTATTTTCACAGAACTTTAGAAGTGTAAATTATTTGTTAAAATACTGGTGTAAGTGCATTTTTATATTCTATTCTTCATACCTAACATAAAATATACATATGCCATTGCTTCGCTAAAACTTTCCTGGACGCTGAATGCAATTGTTTTAACAGGTAGTACAATAAAATTTATTTAAGCTTACCTTAATATTCCCTGTACAAGGCTCTTTCTGTTAGTAAAATAAATGAAAATGTTTGTGAGAAAATATACAATTGGCTTCAGTCTCCACTGATGGCAAATGGCTATGTTCATAATTTTGCATAGTTAGGTACGTCTTCATTCTTGCAGCACCTAATCGCATATATTACGTGAGATTTACATGTGAAGTTCATGACAGTAGCAAAGAAAATCACTACTTGGTCAGATTAAATAGCTTATTAGTGATAGACGACCCTGTAACCTAGTTATTAGAGACCCTGTCTGCGAAGCGAGGAGTCCCAGGTTCCATTCTCAGCTGGGGCAGATATTTATTGTGATATGTTATATGTGTGTTCCATGCCACCCGCGACATAGGTAAAATAACCTATTATATTATAAATGCAAGGTATTTTCAGTGCTCCCACCAAGAATCGAACTAAGAAATCATCTTTCGGCAATCAGAATCCAAGTCGTCGTAAAACTCAAAGAAATTAGAAATAGCCATTTTCGTTGCATAACCTTTCACTTCATTCGTTTAAATACAAAAACCTCTCACACTTTATTCTAAAAAATTCAAATAACTTCACATTTTTCCTTGAAATCTGGCCACACCAGAAATGTAAAAGAATCCTTACCGACTTAATGAAGGAATTCCGTTTTTATTGTACTAAAGCGGTCGTCACATCCATCTTGCTTTCAGCGTTCTTTGAAATAGTCTAAATTATTTATTATATTCATTGAAGTATTATTACTAGCGTATAAAACCAACACCGTGAAGACCATGTATGTCCCAATGCATTGGCGCCACGTGGCTTCAATCTTCAATAGATTCGTTCGATTTTGAAAGGAGAACCGGGGCTCAGTTTTGAAAATCGAACCTCCCGGGCGGGACACACATTTTGTTCAAGATGTCGGTTCTATGACATTATACTTCAATGATTATATTCCATCCTCATCTCGTTACTAACCCTCCACTGGATAATAACGTGGAAAGTTTGAAGAAAATATCTAATTTTTCTCTTATATCTCAATATCTCATTTTCACCTAAATAACTCAATAACGTTCTTAGGAAACATCAACAATTTCATTAATTATTTTAATGTATTTCTCGTGTTCGCTTGTCTCCCGTTTTCGCAGCTCTAATCGTATTACGTACCTTCTTTGTTATAAGTGCTTCTTAATCTAAAACTCGTGTGGAGAACAGCTGCTAAATGAAAAAAAGAATATGAAATTAAGATAAGATCTATGAAGCGTACTTAGGTCTTGCTCAGACTTAAAATATTAGTGCTAAATCAACGTTAACTGCTTGTAATATCTCAATGGTGTTGTCATTGCCATCCGAAACACTGAGACTAGTGCGGGGGAACGATTGTGTAAGCGCTTAAAAAAACAGACAGACAAACATATTATTATTGTGATGTTGTGATGTGATTTGAGCATTTTATGTACGGAACCCCAACGTATAACATATTAATAAGGTAGATATAAGATTAAAACCGTAGCGCTGCCGCAATGTAAATGCATTATTCGAGGTAGTCAACACGGAGGGAGGAAAACGGTACCTAACGCGTTTATCTTAACTAAGTAGATTAAGTGTATTTTCTTCCTGTGTATACGCCTAATTGATGCCAAATATCAAGTTTCTAGGTCATCTGGAAGTAGGTTGGGTTTTTAATCCTATGTCACTGAGTCAGTAACCAAAATATATCAATAACTGTTTGAGCTACATTTATTGAATTCTTAATAAATTTTCATAAATGTGCCAAATTTCACCTATGTAGGTTAAATAGATCTCGAGTTTTGAACGGATCAAAAGTAGTTTAAAATGGTTTGTGTGATATTACACATGGCGCTGCATTACCAGTTCCCTTTTTTTGAATTTTGGCTAGACACGCTACCGCGTGTACACTGCAATATTTTTTGACAATATAAAAATTAGGTCACACCAATACCGTTATAACGTAATAAATATGGTGCCGTCGACTTTATTCACCTGAGTTAATTCACCCAGGTGTTTTAAGTCTACTTTTAGTGTACTTTATTCACCTATGCACCCAGGTGATTTAAATCTACTGATCGAGGTGAATTGGTATAAGTAGACTTAATTCACCTATCATTTTAGTCAATGCAATTAGGGATGTTGGAATGATATTCATTATAACTATGACGTAAGCTTGACCACTGATCTTTGTGCGAAAGACCGACTTAATTCATAACTAACTCAAGAACTGCTGCAACCAAGAACTTGATATTAAATTTAGAATTTTAAATTACGAGTTTGCAATTTAAATGGAGTCGAGAATTAAAATGAACGTTCAATAACGATAGACGGACCTAAGAAAAAATATCTTATGAATTACGTTTTGTTAAAATTTAAGTTAAATTATTTTTATATGAAACATTTTCATGCATTCATACTTATTAAGTCTATATAAAACCAAACTACACCTGACTAAACTTCTAGAATCTATACAATATTAAATTGCTTTTAGCCTAACTGAATCTGTATGTACTTTAAGATCGACACGAACTTTTAAATTAATTAAAAAGATTCAAATAAAATTTTACTTCTCTAATAGTAAGGGTCATAAGGAATTAGACGTGAGTGAAGTCCCTCCCGTGAGTGTAATCCCTCGAGGGATTATATTGGTATTATTGATTTTAATTGTAAATTAATACCATTATTACTATTATTATTTCTTCATAGGGTTCACCTGTAACACCATTGAGCACGAGTTGCTAAACGACTCGTCGTGTTCCAGCTGGGGGCTTGAGAGCCAGTTCTTTCTTCTTTTTCTTCTCTCTTTCTTGGTCGGCAACGCATCAGTGATGCCTTTGGTGTTGCTGATGTCCATGGGCGACGATAGCCACTTACCATCAGATGTGTCGTCAGCTCGTTTGCCGGCTGTTTCCATAAGAAAAGTATAGTATTTATATTAAGATAAATAGACTTAAATTCAGATCTATAAATGTGAAAGTTTGTGAAGATGTTTGGATGTTTGTTCCTCAATCACGCCACAACTACAAAACCAATTTGACTGACATTTGAATAGAGACACATGAGAATAGAGATAGCCTATACCCTGGATCAACACATAAGCTACTTTTTATCCCGGAAAAAGTTAGGGTTCCCGTGGGATTTGTAAAAAATTGATATCAGCATCGTCTAATATTATGTATCTTAATCCATCATTCTATTATACATAGGTAACATTATTTTTATGTGGTTCTATAAATCTAAATTAATTTATTAAAAATTTTGTTCCGAAACCACTACCGCAGGCGAAGCCGCGGGCATAAGCTAGTACAACAATAAACAACAAATTTTAATATTTAGTTTTCTCTTCGACTTCAGGGAACCAAAAATACCATAATTAAGACCGCTATACCTACACATGAATGCATTCCTTCGAAGTTATATAGACGAAAACATTGTAATATTGGTATTATTAGCATACCGTAAATAGCTTACTGCTGCTTTGTATTGAAATGCCGGCCCCTAAATTACATTGTGCAAATACGCCAACCTCGGCGTTTGTCGTCCTACTCTTGATGTAATATACAACACAATGAATATGTTATGATGAATTATTTCAGTGTACATGAGTACAATATCTAGAATTTCGAAGAAGACCTAACTAAGGCCTAGAGGTGATTACTGCTTCGTCAACCAACTGTAATACTTAATAAAAAAATGTCTGTTTGTCCGTGTTTATCCCTGGAACGGCTGAACTGATTTTTGTAGAACTTTCACTAGCTGATAGAAAAGGTTATAGGGAAACATATAGGCTACATTTTATCCTGGAAATCTTACGGAATCGGGATTCAGTATTGAAAAACTCCCACGCGATCGAAGTTCCGTGCACAGCTAGTTGTTAATAATTTTTTTTTCAATTCACTATGCTGTACCAGTGCTTATTGGCAGATGTCATGCAGCACTGAACGTGTTACAAAAACTCATTTTCAGCAACGCGACGATGATGATTTTAGTGTTACGGATAATGACATTTTTGGATTGACAGTCCAGTCAAATTATCTCAAAAAGTATATTTGCATGAGTTACAATTTCTACGTACATATGATATTTTTTTGATAAAATCTACTGTTTGGCTGAAAGAGCCAAAAACATTTTTTGACAACTTGAAAATTGAATATTTTTTTTGCAGAAGTGGGATCATCACTTAATTAAAAATATATTTTAACTGAACTATTAACAAAACATCTGTCATATAAATGTATCCGTAGTGGAATGTACTTCTCATTTACATATCAATATTTATCCTACAAAATAAATCAACTGCCAAAACAATAGTTATACATAATGTCATGAAATGCTGATGCTTATCAAATAAGTGGTTTACTCGTATCGAACAATTATTGAGCTCATAAAGAATTTCTGTATGATAATTGAGTTCTTTTGTTCCGTATCTGTTGTCGAATATCGTCTCATTAGCGTCATTCCATTGTATTACATATGGTAGGAAAATATGTATGTCGTAAACAACAGTTAATAATAAGTTATAGAAGAGAATTTGTGCAATAAAAAATTCGTCTCCAAGTTTTATTAAATCAGTCAGTGTCAGGCCATACGTGCAATGTAGGGTTTTGTAATTATAGGTCCACCGACTATGATATTTCACTATCTACATACTTAAGTTAACCTGGCCTTGATAGTTTTCCTTTTAAATTCATCACTTACTCATACCGTGTATTTTTTACATTTCCGACACATTCCATTTAACTGGCAGGGGTCCCCCCTTGACTGTAACCAAAATTTGCATCAAACCGAATATTTTACAAACTGACCCTTAAATCGAAAAATGGTATTTGAAGATCCATAATATTTATGAAAGTTCTTTTGAATTAGATTACTTAACATCCCTTAAATAAATCTCGCTTTGATATGGTTAAAGCCGAGTATCAACTTTATTAAGGCTATCAGTGCTGCAGTCTAGCAAACTATAAAAATAAGTGTCTTCTATTGTGATGGATTGGCAATCGAATCAAGAGACGCTGTCCTTAGGCCAGAGGGATGAGTTACATCAATCACTGCCCACGAAGCCCGCATTACTTGTGAATTCGTCACTTTTTATGCATACGAGGAGAATTTGAAAGGCTTTATTTTATGCGGCCGTTAATTTGGTTCGAAGTTATCACCTACGAGTACATTTTTAACCGATATCTAAACCTACGAGTACATTTTTAACTGACTTCAAAAAAGGAGGAGGTTCTCAATTCGACTGTATTTTTTTTACGTTTGTTACCTCGGAACTTTGGACTGGGTGAACCGATTTCGATGAATCTTTTTTTAATCCATGCTTTTCGTGTGGTCCCACATAAATTTCAGCGAGATCTGACAATGGCATCCATGTCAAAAGCATATATGTCTTAAATTTGAAGTCGATTATTTTTTGTTAAAATTTTAGATTATTTAACTTCTACTGTTAATAAGACTTACAAATTGTAAAATTAGTATAACTGGTAAAGGTGTTGGACAAGTGTACTTGTCAAGTTTGCAGTTTGACTTGTCAAATTTGTAGTTTGACTTGACGTGACATCCAGTGTGCATGAGATAGTTATGGCCAGATAGCTATACCGTGGCCATACACGATCAAGTATACTGGATGCCGCGTCAAGTCCGCTTGACGCTTGATCAAGCGCACACTTGATCGTGTATGGCCTCCATAATACAATACAACGTAAATATTACTGCTTATAAAATTAAAAACCCATAATTGCTTATAAAATATTAGATGCGTAGGTATATTTTGTACAATAATTTTTAGATTTTTTTTAAATTCAAGCTTGTAACTATACTAAGGCATTCAGTAATGAAAAATTCCGGCGGCATTAAAATAACATGGATGAATGTACTTTCTTTCTTTTAAATTGATTAATCACTTAATCAGGTCACTCATCGGTTTGTTTGGGCCGCTAATAAGGTGGTTTTATATAAATATCCAAATCATCCCAAAACATACAACCGGGATAAAATCTATCCTATGTCTTAATCCTGGGCATGTCCCTGAATAATTAGTGAGTACCTAAATGCATTATGAATGTAAATTACTGCATACTCACGTTTTATTATGCCGGCATAATTCGCCAGACTAGATTTGGACCTACCCTAGGTCCTTCATCAAGAACCGACGAAGGTCGCTTGCGACAACGTAATTACATTACACGTCGTAATTTACATGCATAAAGAGGTAGGCATGTGCTATCGCTGATTTTTAGAAGTTAACATAAGGAAGAATTCAGATATCCTTTACATTGGTAAAGTATTTTGTATTACTGTAACTCTTTATTGTACACCAAAGATGAAAGATTACTGAAATGGCCACATATTAGAGAGGATATACAAAAGGTGACCTTATCGCTAAAAGCGATATCTTTCAGACAAACTTCAGTTAGAAGACAAGGACAGTAACAGAACGAAAGAAAAGGGGGTAGAGATGTACGAGAAAGATAAATATAATTATAACAAAAATTTACTTGAATTTTTGACGCAGCGCACGCCTTCTCCCAGTCAGCATGATTTTTCCGAAATCATCAACAACTGTTTCTTTTCAGGCAATTTACACAAAACCTTAAACCTTCTTCATAAACTACTCCATCTATTGGTGAATATTGTATGAAAATTCGTTCAATATGTTTTGAGATCTTGCGTTACAGGCATGAAATATTGTACCGGCTTTGAACTGTTCTCTTTACATCCTTAAGGTTGACTGATAGAGCAGTGTTCCGTAAACTTTTTTTGTTCAAGGTACACCTACGAATTCGGGAAATTGCAGAGGTACACCTTGAATAAAAATTCATATTTAAATTATGTAATTATTCTTTATCTTACATTATCCTACACTTAATTTTAAAGTACTAAATGTATTTAGTGCGAAATTTGACCGTTACGATAAGTTTTGGAAGTGAGAAGTTCGCAAAGAATACTTTTTCCGTCCGAATACAAATTTTTAAGAAATATTAAATTTCTCTGCGACACACCAATTAATGACCACGGTACACACTTTGCGGAACACTGTGTTAGAGAATGCTATTTAGCATTAAGTCCACCAATTGTACCACTCTGGGATTCAATAAAGATTAAATAAATAAATAAATCACACGTGGTGGAGGTATATCTTTTATAAGTAGTGAAAATGTTAAGAACATGAGTACAACATTTAACAAAATCAGTACATTACCTTAACTGGCCTTTTTTAGCCATACAGTTTTAACATGTCTCTGTTTTAAAGACATACTGCCTATAAATTGCAGTGACTTATCTAATGGGTAAGACCGGTTTTGCTTCCCGATTTCAGCCAGAAATTTCCCAGATGCGTCGTTTATTCGCTGGTTAGGAGCCAAGTATCGTTTTCTATCGTTTATTTACTTAAGTTGTTTCAGTAATTGAATGATACTTTTGATGGATATTTTTTAATAATAATATTATAGTGTACAAATGGGCTAAAAGAAAATAGTTACACCCCATTTTCTACTCTGTTTATCATCCGTTATATTTGGTAGCCCTTGATGATCTTTATCGCTATCAATAAAATATGTGTTTAAATAAAATTAGTGTGGCATAAATATAGAATCAAAATAGTCAAATTTTGTTGAATCCTAAGTAGTATTATATTATTAAGCCAGTCTAATTTATCTAAATTAGGTATATCGATAAAGTTCATCTTTTATCGATTGACCTGATTTTGATTATTAAAACTTAGTTACTAAACATGTTTTTGTTTTTCTTAGAATTTTTGAAGAAGAGGCTATGTTTTTAATCCTTGAGAAATAGTCCTTGAGTTCAATAGTGGACATGATATTTATTTTATTTAAATAGCCTACCGCACGTTCTCGACAACGCTAAGGACTAACTGGTAGAGAATGTCATTAGGCATTAACTCCGTTCATTGTAAGATGCAATAAAGAGTAAATAAATAAAAAAAATATATATACTCGTACTTAGGTATGTTCTGGTAATGTAAAGCTGGAGGATTAACTCATTAATATTTCTTCATTTACTTGAACGGATTCAGGTATCGCAAAGTTTATTCAAGAATCGTCGATTGCGTTCGTTTGCACTCGATGCATATTAATGTGTCTCTGTTCATACAAGCATAGGCATGTAGTGCATGTATCCGTATTGTTTCTAGAGGCAAACTGTAGCAATGCAGGCAACATGACCGTATATTTTGAATGAGATCGTATGTTTACTGTTCTCATAAGTGTTTCATTAATTGATTGGATTATATTGGAGGGCTTAATCTGTTAATGGCGTTGATGATTATTATAATCCCGTGTCATCTGGTTGACTTGCTTGCCTCTTTAATGTGTCTATGTCATCTCCAACAGAAAACTCTAGAGCTCTATTATAAACCGATCTCAAGATCTCTGCGATCTCAAGATTCGGTTTGAGATAATATGTCAAATCGTATATAAAATGACGTGTAAAATCTGAGATCTAAAGTGGCTAACGACCTAGGTTCAATCGTTATGATTTTTACAAGTTAGAAAATCGGTCACACAGTAACAGTCGCAACTAAAAAAAAATTGCTTAGAAGAGCCGGCTATGATCTACGGATATTAAAGCAATAGCAAGGCCAGTATACAGAAGCTACGTGATATTAATATGTAGTATATTATTATACCTCGAGATTATTACAAAGCAGCGTGCAAAGCGAAAGAAACTAAACTCAAGTAGGCTTTGCGAACCCCAAAAGACACTAGAATATTCTGTTTGGCTCCGGAACGCTAAGCCTGATTAGTTTTCTCCAGCGAAATAATTTCCAACATAGAATATGTTATACCTATAAACAAATCTATGTATTATATTGTGCTAGCAAATAAATATTGGACATATTAGTTCATTTTTTTAAATTCACATGTTATAGTCAAACCTTAATTATCTAGCACACCTAGGAATGTCTAGTCAAACTTCAGGTTTGACAGTATTTCTATTTCAGATTAAAAGGATCTAATGCACAGACAAACTAAAAATAGTTATGAGATCTGTTGCGTTAATAAATACACCCGCTAATAGTATTTCTGAAATATTTACCATACATAATCTACACGTACAAACACGGATCAAGCATTTTATTATAATACAATTGAAGCATAAATAAGGAAGCTGTAGTTCCGTATTTTGTAAAATTATACGTTTTTAGTCGTCGTTCTCGAACATGCTTTTTGCTTACGTTAGTTTCTCTTCACGTTTTTGCATCCAAGACCATTAACCCTTTTTGTGTCCGGCCTGAATGAGACAATCAACAATTTTGTTTTTAGTCCTAGAGTTTAAATACGCTTCGCGTTACTGTGATTTTTTATTCAATAAGAAAATCGTAAATATTTCAATGAAATATACTCAATTTTAATCGACGTAGGAGTTTCTTTTAATTTTGAAAGTTACATTAAGGGTGTTATTTATTTTACACTTTGTTTTGATAAGGAGCTTGTTTGTTATAAACCTCTTGTCTCTGTATTCCGTGGTTATAAATATATTTTATGAAGTTACTTCACTACTTATGCACTTTGTATGTGTTTGTGCGCTTCTGTATAATTATTTTGTACATTAAATATACAAATTGTCGTATCAAACTCAAAACCATACTTCCATTTATCGTTATGAATAATAAATAGGGGATTAACGTGATACAACCGCGGAGTGACAAATGTATCAAACACGATATTATTCTTCACAATATCGTTTGAGCATTTAATGTTTTACAAAATAAAGTATTTTAGGGTTCCGGATGTTTGCAGTTTCGTTCGTCCACGGATTAGCTCAGAGATCATTAGAAGTATAAATATATAGTTATAATTTGACATGGATATGGTACACTGTAAATACAATATTTATCATGGCGTCAATATTGTAAGAAAAATTTGGAACTTGTTTGTTGCAATTTTATTTTATTTTATTTTCGTTAGTGTGCTGTGTAGCCTTAGTCAATTTATTACAAAACATTTGTAACGAAAGTATCATTGCTAAGAATTTCCACAAACACCAATACAATTCATTCGGTTTACGTTGCTGCTTATATTATCTTCCCATCCGTCAACATCAAAGCCGTCAGACGGCGCCGGAATATTTCACCATCGACGTTTAAATGAGCCAAAGGCGCTACGTAACAAAGGACTCGGTGTAGCATTACGTATTGGCCACCAAATTGCTACTGATCGTGATAACAGTACATTTAGATCTTTACCCAAAATTTCCAGTCTAACATGATTGTGAATTCAAATTGTTCCGAGTAAATTTTCTAACTTTAATGTTTTATTCCTACAATCGAATAACAGACTGCTTTTATTCTGTCTAAAACCTTATTTCCTTTGAAGGTGTTTCGTTTACCTTATAGGTACTTAAAGTCTTCTAAAAGTAGACTTAAGACTAAGACTAGACTAAAGAATTAAGTCGACGTTACTGATTTATCGGTAATCGATTAACTACGTTATAGTTAGGTCTAGATTACGAGATAATTATGTACTATATTAATGTAACAGTAGTTATAGGCGATGACCGAATTGGAAAATGAAATGTGTATTGGATTGACATAAAGTGACATATGACATAATGCTGAAAATTTCGGATTTCATTAAAATTCGGTACTATTCTACTTATGAAAGAAACAAAGAAAGAAAATAGTAAATATATATAATTTGCAAAATATACACTTCTGAATAAACAATACTTATAAACAAGGTAATGATAATACTTGTAAGAGGACCCTTTACAAATTGGAGTCTGTTCAGCATTGTGCTTGAGTCCGGAGACAACCAGCGCTGATCTTCCGCAGGAGCCGTTAGTTTATGCCACGGAGGTCTCCAGCATACGTTTATAATATTCTAATTTTATACTAGAACTATACATACGTACAAACAAAGACTGGAAATAATAAATACATAAAAATACTATAAATAAATCATTATCAATTTTAGGTACCAGCAGTCATGAGTAAATTAATAACTATGTATAATTATTATACATAAATAAATAAATAATTTTATTATTAGTGTCGTGTTTAGTGGTTCTTCTATTATTTGGTGACTAGTTGAGAAAAAATTGTTTTAATTTTACTTTAAAATGAACAAAGTTTTGCAGGTTACTTATCGGCGGTGGGATGTTATTCCAGCATTTGGATGCGGCATAGCAAAAACTACATAGACACGAGTTCTATGTCGCTGTGTCCGAATGTGGATCGCGCATTCTCTAGAACCACTAAACCTATGACTCGATACCCATTAGAACTTATCATAATGGGCTTGGTGTATAAGTACTCCAAATAAAGAGACAGGCCAAATTAAGTCTTCTGCGATGTTACATTTTTAAAACAGAATGCTTGTTGAAAAATGGATTCACATGACATGAGCACATGCATTTTGGATTCTTTGTATAAGTTTTGGGGTTCTTCTTAAAAGACGTGGGCCAAAAACGGCATCCATATAGTTCAATTTTGACAAAAAACAATGAGTCGCCCAATTGAATACGCAATTCCACAGTTAAATATTGCCTTATGCTGTACATAATTTTTACTTTATAAAAGCATTTTTTATTGAATTTGAAACTTGTTTCTATTAATGTTCTCATGTTTATCATAAACCTACATATAGCTATTCTAACTGTAGTAGTTTTCAGTGTAAACGTAGAAGTTTATTAAAACTTCCATTTAAATTTTCCTTACAACTTCGATAGTAAAAACTAGTGTAAACAATTATTAAGATAGATGGATGAAATTTTAAAATTTTCCGTATCTTAGAGTAAAATAGACGATAAAATTATTACCTTACTAGCTGTTACCTACAGATTCGCATGCGCAAATTAAGTTTTACCTTATTTGTACCTCTCGTAGTACAAAATATAAAAACCTGTGAATTTATACTAAATTACTTATATTTAGAAATTCATGTACTGAAACCCCCAATACAATCACTAAAGTATCATCTGGGACACGGTCTTCGAGCGGGTTTGAAAAATAAACAATTTGACATCAATTTGTTCTTTTTTCTTTTTCATGCCAAATGAAAAACTAAAAAATACATGTTCCATCAATTAAAGCAACTTTATTGCATATTTGAAACGATTCGGTTGAAGTTTTAAAAATACGATTTGCAAAACAGTTTTTGTTTAATTTTGATTTCGTAAATTTTTTTTCAAAATTCAGTTTACTTATACCTTCTATCTACCACTACTTATACCTTTATACCTTCGTCTTTGCGCCACAGAAAAGTACATGAGTATCAAATTTCAAAACATTTGGTCCAGTAGCTTCGGCCGTTCAGTAGTAGGCCGTTAATGGATAGCCACTAAGTGACGTATTAACAAGGAAAGCAGCTACACTTTACTTTGTGGCTGCAGTAATAGGTAAAATTAATAAAGACATACTCGTAGTTGCAGTAACAGTCATGGATGAGTCAGGGAGAGATGATTCCGAACATGATCGGAGCAAATTTAATTTCGACATGTAAACGGTACACAAAATGGCATTTAAATCGAAACATCCAGAACTAATTGTGGGTTTGTCTGTTGATGACGTTAGTTTGATGGATTTATTGTTCTGCCTTTGTGACTCCAGATACGTTTACTTTGAATCAACGCTTGTCAAAGTCGGCAAACATTAGTAGATTAGTTTATTTGTTCGCAAATTATCTACTCGAAACCTCTTCACTTTTCATTATTTGCTCCACCAATTTAGTAATTAGTGATTTAGCAAATTAAGTAGTTGAAGATCAGCTATTAAATTTAATTCAAGCAACAAATAGTTATGATATCGAAACCTGAAATTTTAATAAATTTTCCAAAGATTAATAAGGCTTCAATAGTTAATTATACTAGATGAATATTATATTATTCGGCGTGTTCAATTACTTAAAAAAAAGAGTTAATTATTTTAGTACACAAATAAAGTAACTTATGAAAGAAAAATGTCATTATGGACATAAATTAATCTATACTTCTATACTAATATTATAAATGCGAAAGTAACTCTGTCTGCTACTCAATAACGCCTAAACCACTGAACCGATTTTGATGAAATTCGGTACAGATATAGAATTGAGCTCGGAAATGAACATAGAATACTTTTTATCCCGGAAAATAGACCTGTTCCTGAGGGATAACCCTTCCACGCCAAAACCACTCAACCGATTTTGATGAAATTTGGTACAGATATAGAATTGAGCTCGGGAAAAGACATATGATACTTTTTATCCCGGAAAATAGACCTGTTCCTGAGGGATAACTCTTTCAAGCCACAAAACCAATTTTGATGAAATTCAGTACAGATATAGAATTGAGCTCGGGAAAGGACATAGGATACTTTTCATCCCGGAAAATAGACCTGTTCCTGAGGGATAACTCTTTCAAGCCACTAAACCGATTTTGATGAAATTTAGTACAGATATAGAATTGAGCTCGGAAAAGGACATAGGATACTTTTTATCCCGGAAAATAGACCTGATCCTGTGGGATAACTCTTTCACGCCTAAACAACTGAACCGATTTTGATGTTTGGTACAGATATAGAATTGAGCTCGGGAAAGGACATAGGAAACTTTTTATCCCGGAAAACAGACCTGTTCCTGAGGGATATGGTCAAATTTTGTTATATGTAGTGTATATATTCGTTATTTATGAAGCGATTTTTATGACTCTTTTTAGGGTTCCGAAGTCAAAACAGAATTCTCATAGTTTCATCATGCCCGTCCGTCCGTCCGTCCATCCGTCCGTAGCGTAGCGCAGAGGCCCTTAGTGCTAGAAAGCTGTAATTTAGCAAGGATATACATGTTTATTTAAACTTTAAACTGATAGAATAACATTTTTAAAAATATGTTTTTAGGATACCTCTCCTAGAGGTACTATGGGGATAATTTTTTTCCGTCACGCACCCCATAGTGGTAAAGGTCGCTCAAAAATAATATGGATCTGATAAGTCCATTTTTCGATTGAGGGGTCTGTTTGAAATATTCGTAAGTGTTGGACACGTAAAAAAATTTATGGCAATAGCATTAAGATGAATTCAAAAGGAAAACTATCATGGCTATATAAGCATACGTAGTTATTGAGTTCTATAAACTTAGAACTTCGGAACCCTATATTACCAGTGACCTGACACGCTTTTAGCCGGTTTTTTAACCAACTTCAAAAAAGTAGCAGCTTCTCAGTTCGACTGTTATAAACAAAAATTAACTTTAACATAATTTGAAAAATCAATCTTTAAAGGGTTAATTCAGGGAATGTTTATACAAAACTTCGTCATTTTTAGGGTTCTGAAGTAAAATCGGAACCCTAATAGCTTCGTCATGTCCATCCGTCAGTCTGTCCATCTGTCCAAAGCAAAGCGCCGAGACCCTTATTGCTAGAAAGCTATAATTTGGCATGGATATACATATTTATTAAAACTACAAAATCGTAGAATAAACTACTGAAAATAATATTTTTTTTCGAGGTACCTCCACTACAGGTAACGTGAGGATTATTTTTTTATTTATCTCTATAGTAACCTCTAAATTCTAAAAAGTTCAATTATTTTGGGACCTTTCCTATGGGTGGGTGGGTCATTAATAGCTCAATACTGAGCACTCACTCTTGAGGACGCTTAGAGCATCCACCACTTTGTTCCAGTGTAGATTGATGGAGGGATTAGAAATCAACCCAAGTGTCGGAAGTCATTACGCCGGGCGAGGACCTTCAATATGTCATAACGACTGTTATCTTACGACAACAACCGGGACCGACAGCTTTACGTGCCCTCCGAAGCTCGGAGAGCTCAAGAATTTTTTGCCACTAGCGGTCACCTATCCAACTACCGACCACGCTCGCTATTGTTTAACTTCATCGATTACTATTAGAACTGACACAAGCTGCTGCGCCCGGGCTATGAATGCTTCTCCCGATGGGTAATTAATGGGTTCTAAGAACATGTCACTTTTGCTGTAATTTTGGTGAATAGTTTAGTATCTTGCTGACTACCAATCACGCTACAATATCATATCGTAGTTATCATTTCATTATCAACACTAAAGATTTGTTTAATATTTTACTCATTTACATAATATGATATATGTACTAAGTGTAGGTGTTTTAAGCTTTAACCCACAATGGAATATTACAAGGCACGGGTCTCCTCTCTTCATAGTATGGACAAGTTTGCTGTCAATTTATGAAAAACATGTCTTATAATGAAGGGATCTTTATTTTCGGCGTACGAAGTCGCGGGTAACAGCTAGTAAATTAATAAAATTGAAAACAAAATGACTATAATTTTAAGTGTAAACAATTTGCTTTTTTATGGAAATAGCCGGCAAACGAGCTGACGAATCACCTAATGGTAAGTGGCTTGACATCAACAACACCAAAAGCATCACTGATGTGTTGCTGGCCAAGAAAGAGAGAAGAAAAAGGAAGAAAGAACTGGCTATCACGCCCCCAACCGGAACACGACGAGTCGTTTGGCGACTGACTCGTGTTCAATGGTGGTAGCTATCCAGGCGAACCCCATGGAGAAACAAAAAACATGAGAGGTGTCAAGGTACACCTGGATGGAACGAAGTTCCTTTCGATTTAAGTATTGTTTTGTTGTACAGTACCCTAATTCACGTAACTTTAAGACGCATCGATTAAGTTGCAGTGACGCTGCAATCAAGTTGGAGTGACGCTACAATCAAGTTGAAGTTTGGCGTCTAATGGTCATAGCACACATATCAACTCGTAAACGGAACGTAAACGTATCAACTCTTGCATGTCAGTATTCTTTGTATGAAACTCCCTACTGTAAAGCACACTTATCGGATCCGTAACGTAATCGCCTCGCCTCGAGACAAGCTTACGGTGCGTGGACGACTTGCCGTAGCCGCGCTTACGTCTCACCGTACGCTATCCGTCGACTTTCCGTTTCCTTGTGCACGCCCCGCGCCGCGGCTACCGTTGCGTCGGCAAACTGCTGTCATTCATTCCGTCAACCAGCGGCCGGCGAGCCGTAAGCGCGGCGTCGCCTAGCCGTAGCCGAGCTTACGTTAGGTTGACGGCGAGGCGATCCGGTGTCGATCCCTTTCCGAGTTGATATGTGCGCTACGACCATATACCGTATTGTCATAATTTTTTGACTGCGCGTCAACTGCACGCCAACTGCACGCAAACTGCATGTGAACTTCACTTCTCCTGCACGCATCCTGCACGCCTGTCAAACTTTATGAGACTTCAAACTTCAAAAGTTTATGAGAATACCAATCAAACTGCGATCGGGAACACGCTATCTTGACGCGCATTATCAGAATACCTTTTTGTGACGTGAGCGCGCTTGAGACGCGCTCGCGTGACGTGAGCGTGTTTGACAGCGCAAGAGAATACGGAAAGTGTCATTTTGATCGAAACGTCGCTGCAACTGCACTGCAATCGAATTCTTAAGTTACGTGAATTACCCTGCAGCGCCATTGTAGAAACTTGGAATGTCAAATATGATTTGAATTCAAATAATAAAGAACACTTTGTAAATAGAACATAATATATCATTTTAACATTGAAGTACTATTACTAGCATATAGAACAGATACCCCGAACACATTCAATCGTCAATGAATTCGTTCGATTTTGAAAGGAGAACGGAGGCTCAATTTTGAAATTCGAACCTCCCGGGCGGGACACACATTTTGTTCCAGATGTCTGTTCTATGTCATTATACTTCAATGCATTTTAACAAATAACAATAGATGTCGCTACAAAAATGTACTCTGAATCACGCTGTTGAGATTCTTTGCAAAACATATAAGTAATCGACCTAATGACATGAATGTCGGTTCGGTTCGGGTTTATTCAGCCATCTCTGTAAAACTTTCTGAATCACGCTTGCGTACAGCGCCATCTCTGTAAAACTGTCTGAATCACTTCAAAAAGAGGTATGGTCATTCTTAAAATCAAAAAGTGTCGAAATTTTCCGTCTAGCCCTCATTCACAACGCGCGATAAGGAACTTCGTTCCAATAATAAATTTATTTTTAGTAATAATGTAATTTATTATGTATTGTAAATTAAGGCTCCGTGCCGCGATATCAACAATTTCGGTCAATTTTAATCACTGTTTGTGTGAACAGGATAAAGAGATTAAGCTTTGTTTTTTGTTACTATAAGAGTCTAATTCTTGTTCTTGCTGATAGGCCAGACGAATCTAATATATTATTTACTAGCTGTTACCCGCGACTTCGTACGCTGAAAATAAAGATGCCTTCATTATGAAACATGTTTTTCGTAAATTAAGAGCAAACTTGTCCGGACTATGAGGAGAGGAGATCCGTGCCTTGTAGTAGCTACACTTAGTAACTATAACGTATTATGCAAATGAGTGAAATATTAAACAAATCTCTAGTGTTGTATCATGCACTGTAAATTGCTAAAACAATAAAATGATAACTACGATCTGATATTGTAGTGTGATTGGTAGTCAGCAAGATACCAAACTCTTCACCAAAATTACAGCATAAGTGACATGTTACAACCCATTAATTATCCATTGGGAGAAGCTCATAGCCCGGACGCCGAGGCTTGTGTTGGCCCTAATAGTAATCGAGCGCGATCGGTAGTTGGATAGGTGACCGCTGGTGGCAAAAAATTCTTGAGCTGTCCGTGTTCCGGAGAGCACGTAAAGCTGTTGGTCTGGTTATTGTCGTAAGATAATAGTCGTTATGACATGTCGGAGGCCCTCGCCCGGCGCAATGACTTCCGACACTTGGGTTGGTCTCTAATCCTTCCACCAATCCGCACTGGAGCAAAGTTGTGGAGTACACTCTAGGCCTCCTCAAGAGAAGAGAGCCATGCTCAATAGTGAACCATTAATGACCCATCCATATGAAAGGTCCCAAAATAGTTGAACTTTTTAGAGTTTAGAGGTTTATCTAAGTCAGGGCCTGAGTTTTTTTTTAATTTACATTGTCATTTTACAGAATACACAAAAGTACCTTCCTTTTCTTTTTTGGGCAGCAACGAATCAGTGATTCCTTTAGCGCTGCTAATGTACATTGTCGAAAGTTACCACTTACTATGAGGTGACTCATCTGTTCGTTTGCCGGCTATTTAGATAAAAAAGTAAGAAAAAAACATTTTTCATCTCTTTTAAATTTAATAATTGCTAATCATAAAAAAATCAAAAAAAAAATTTTAGTCAAATGAAAATGATTTTCTCCTAACCCATACAAACTTTCATCCCTTAGCCCTTGGCAGATGAATAAAAAAAATATTTTATAGTTAATTTTTGTTTGTAGCGAAAAGCTAACATGGTGGTATGTTTTCACATTTTTGTGTTCTAAAATGATGAAGTTTCTAAGTGAGATGAATTTCCCAAAAAAAAATTTCACAGTTAATTTTTGTTTTTGGCTATGAGCTTACATATGAATTTTTATATTTCTGAGTTTTAAGATGACGAAGATTCATACAAACTTATAAACTCTAGTTTTAGCCCTTAGCCTTACATCCCGTATTACCAAACAATTGTGTTACAGTTATTTAGTTTTTAATGTAAGATTACATTTTAGCCGTATTAGGGTGGCTTAGAATACTAACCACAATCCCACGCTGGATGGGTGTCGTAAGAGGCGACTAAATCCGGCCCGCTGGTGGTAGGGCCCCTCGAGGTATTATATTGGTATTATTGATTTTAATTGTACATTAATACCATTATTACTATTATTATTTCTCCATAGGGTTCGTCTGGATAGCTACCATCCTTGAGCATAAGTCAGCCGCCAAACGACTCGTGTTCCGGCTGGGGGCTTGAGAGCCAGTTCTTTCTTTCTATTTCTTCTCTCTTTCTTGGCCGGCAACGCATCAGTGATGCCTTTGGTGTTACTGATGTCCATGGGCGACGATATCCAGTTACCATCAGGTGGATCGTCAGCTTGTTTTCCGACTATTTCCATAAAAAAACATACTAACTAACAATTTTCACAGTTTTAACTTCAAAACACCATTCCAAGTGCATGTCAGGCCATACGCAATGTAGGGATCCGAAGTAGTAAGTTTATCGACTATTACTCATTAACTACTTATGCTAACATAGCCGTGATAGTTTTCCTTGTAAATTCATCATATAACTTATTTTTGAGAACTTTTTCACTTGTCCAATTCCAACGGCTTAGCCGGCAGAGGGACGCTTGATTCTAACTAAAATGAGCACTTTTAAGTCAAATATGTTATGTCGCAAATGGAACCCTAAATCTATTTCAATGCCATATTCAAGCTCCATCTTGCAAAATAGAAATAAACTAAGAAATGCATATGTATGCCTTATTATATTATGTGAAGAAAAGGTTTTTGTAAGTTTAAAAAAAATTTACTCATTTTTTTTATTTTCCCATACAAACTTTCATAGCATATCCCCAAGGAACCCTTTAAGTGGAAAACCCTATTCTTTAATTTGAAAAACTCGTTTTTCGGTTTTGGTATCGTGCAAGTATAGATTTACAACTTGAAAAATCATTTATTTAGAAATCACAGACAGGCACTTCAATTTTATTGAGTTATTGTATAGTAAATAAGTGAAATGAAAAAAATTTTTTTTTTTAAACGCTTTTATTTCAATTTTTTTTTGATTTTCGTGTATTGTCATCGGAAATACACATGTCTGCCAAATTTCATCAATTTTCATTAAAGGGAAGTCATTCAAATTAACGTTACAAGATTTGATTTTTTGATGCGGGAAGCGTTTACCTTATTGCCGTGTAAATAGAGTAGCATTTTGATCATAATATTGAGTTTGATGTTTTGATGCTCCGAAGTGAAACTAAATAAAAGCGTTTAAAAATAAGTACTTCAGTGCCACGCTTTGGCCTTGCAAAATACAAAAAAAAAACTAAGAAATGTATCTATGCCATAATTTGTGTGAAGAAAAGGTTTTTGTATGTTTAAAACAAATTAACTCATATTTTATTTTCTCGCTTTGTTATGGAACCCTAAAAAATTGCCTATAGTTTAAGTTGAAGACTCGTTAACGTAGTAAAGTTGTTGAAATCCGTTCAGTGGCTTCAGAGATTAATGAAGATAAACAAACAGACAAACAAAAATTAAAAAGCTCATTTTTACGTATATTTATTGTGCAAGTAACGATTTACAACATGAAAAATGCGGTTATTTCGAAATCACAGAGTCGTTGGCGTAAATCAACAAATACAGAGCCATCTAGTGGCCAAGATAGTAAACGATTATTTGTTGGATATCGTTTACTCATACAGACTTAATTTGCGTTTTTCTATCACTTCCAAGGTGTTTATAAAATGCTGAAATTATATTGGAGGACATATACGCAAACAATATGCTCTTAATAACAAAATAAAAGAATTGATATTTGAAAAATAAGCAATATTCACATTAATTTGTATTTTTTTTCTTTGTCTTGCAAAATTTTGAAAAACTGAAAAACACGTGTTTCATCAATTTCAGCAAGGAACATTTGTTGCAAATTTGAAGGAAATCGGTTGATGTATAATTTTCCATACACACTTTCATCGCGGTTCCCAGGGAAACCTTTTAATTTTCCGGGATAAAAAGTATCCTAAAATATGACCCGGAATATTAGTTATAATTGTACCAATTTTCATCAAAATCCGTTCAGGGGTTTTCATGTGATGCCCGGACAGACAAACAGACAGACAGACAATAATTCTAAAAAAAATATTTTTGTGCTCTAACACGTTATTGAAGTGCCCCCCTAATCGAAATTTTTAAAAAATATTCAATGTACAGAAAATTTGCCCTTTGAGTTTTATTATAGTATAGATAATAATGGCAAATCACCACTATTTAAAACCCTTCTTTTCCGAAAAGTAACGAGCAAGTGCTTTTTGTCTTTGTTTTACAACGAAAATACAAAATATTCCAAACATTAAAAAATATAAATAACATAAGTATACGGTCTTTTATTAAGTAGCCTAGCCAGTTTTTTAAATTTCTATCCAAATATAGCAGAATTTTTTTTGAAATAACGTAATTTCGTTCGAAGTTAGTATTTTTTTTCTATTAATTAGAAACACTTTAAGGAAATTTTAAAAAATATACATTAATCTTCAGTTAATCCTTAAATAGAATCAAAATTTTATTTTATGAAAAAATAATGATTTCGTTTATTAATAATAGTTGCAAACTGAACTATATTATGGACCGCATTAAATATATTAAATTAGTACCGCCGAGGCTCTCTCCGCGTGAGGACGTATCGCTCTGAACGACGTAACGCTCACGTATTTTACGTAAAAATATACACAAAGTGTACGCCGACTACCACATTTTGATCCAATTATTAAATTAATTATTTTTTATTTTAATAACACCACGAATCATCATGTTTCTATGAATCACAAAATTGGCTGTTTCAAGGCATGGGGGTGGGGTAGTTATAGTAGTATGGTAGTTATAGTAGTTCATATAGTTAGGAAGGAGATAAATATACTGAATTCAGCGAACATACCCGAGTGGGGTATCAAATGAAAGGGTTTGATTTATGTAGTACTAAATTGGCTATTTCGGGGGGGGGGGGTAGTTACGAGGAAGGGGGTGAATTTAGTTAATCATCAAGGGCCATTCATAAATTACGTCACACTAATTCCATCGTTGTGTGACGTCATACATTATTAATTTTACTCCTAGAAATTATTAAGTTCCATTTTTGTTTTTCAACTTAGTAATTCACTTAGTAGTACTTCAAGTGTTTCAACTTGCATTTTTGAAATGAAAACTTCTTTAGTACGGGGGTGATTTGAAATTCGATGAAACGAAACTGTCCAGTAAAAAGAGACAGACACATAAATTCTAAAGCGAGATAGGAAGCATTGTACATGGGACGGGAGGGGGAGGGGAGGGGAGGGGGGAGGGGAGGGAAGGTGAGTTGAGTTGTATTGAGTTGGCGCCGCTGTGGCAAGGTTGCGCTCCAAAAATACCACCCCGGGTCCCGATGTTGTTCCGGGTCGAGTGCTGGTTTCCGCCCTAGACGCCGCAGAGTCTCTGGAGTAGCAACTAAGGGGGCTCCTGAATGCCTGTCTCGAGCAGGGAAATTTTCCTAAGGCGTGGAAAACAGGACGAAAATTGGTCGTGCAAATCCAGCAAACAATTAATAATATTATCGACGTACGTCAAGCCTATTTATGGTACTTTTGCATCGTGCATCGTGCATGGCCTTGGCGGGACGTACAGAAAGATGGGCGGTGTATAAAAGGTTTAAGCTCTGAGTCTGAATTAATACATATTATGTGATATAGTATACGAATAAAACGTAAAATAATTATCTAACTTTGAATCACTATGATCATTACTAAAACCTACAATTATCATCTTCCCGAAATTTTACATTCGTCTCATTATCCTGAAAACAAAATTTTTGAAGGTTTCACTTCTACCACGTGTGAATTGCACACTAAAAGACCCCGCAAAATCTCTATGGGAATTGGCTCTCGGCTAAATTAGCTGAAATTTTGCACAGAGGTAGCTTTCATCATGCTGATCAAAAGTCTCAATGGGCGCAAGCCCCCAAAATCAAAGCCAGACCCTGCACTCCCCCCCAACTCTCAAAATACTCCCCAAAGCACATTGGATGAAAATCAATGCAAAAGGGATATATTCATATGAAACTTCGCACAGAGGTAGCTTTCATCATGCTGATCAAAAGTCTCAATGGGTGCAACCCCCCAAAATCAAACCTAGACCCACCACTTCCCCTAAACACCACCTGGCGTAAACAGGTCGGGTATCACCCAACACCTTGCTTTCATATGCATATATTAGCCGTATTGGGGGGGCTTAGAATACTAACCCCAATCCCACGCCGGAAGGGTGTCGTAAGAGACGACTAAATCCGGCCCACTGGTGGTAGGGCCATCGGAGGGATTATATTGGTAGTATTGATTTTAATTGTTAATTAATACCATTATTACTATTATTATTTCTCCAGGGGTTCGCCTGGATAGCTACCACCCTCGAGCATGAGTCAGCCGCCAAACGACTCGTCGTGTTCCGGCTGGGGGCTTGAGAGCCAGTTCTTTCTTTCTTTTTCTTCTTTCTTACTTGGCCGGCAACTCATCAGTGATGCCTTTGGTGTTGTTCATGGGCGACGATAGCCACTTAGCATCAGGTGGATCGTCAGCTCGTTTGCCGGCTATTTCCATAAAAAAAAATATGTCCCTTATGCATTCCATCGTAATGTGCTTTGGGGAGAATTTTGAGATTTGGGGGGGGGGGTGGGAGTGGTGGTTCTGGGTTTGATTTTTGGGGGTTGCGCCCATTGAGACTTGATCAGCATGATGAAAACTACCTCTGTGCAAAATTTCAGCTAATTTAGCCGAGAGCCAATTCCCATAGAGATTTTGCGGGGTCCTTTATGTGGGACTACATGGCAAGCGAAGTACAGGACGCCCCCCGACAAGATGGACCGACGACCTGAAGAAGACAGCGGGCATCCGCTGGATTCAGAAGGCCCAGGACCGGTCAGAGTGGCGCAAGTTAGGGGAGGCCTATGTCCAGCAGTGGACCTCCAAGAGCTGATGGATGGATGGATGGATGGACATGGCAAGCACCTGTTTTCGATTAAAAAAAGAATCATTGAAATCGGTTGGCGTGATATTGAGTTATATCCCACCAAAAACATAAATGTAAAAAAGGACAGCCAAGTTCAATACAAAAATTAAGCTTAGCTATGGGCTTCGCCGCAAAACGAACGGAGATCTAAATGAGTGCCAAGTTCTATGCAAAATCAAAATATGTATTTATAGGAACAAAAAAAGAAAATGTGTGCAATTCACATGTGGTAGAAATGAAACTTTCCAAAATTTTGGTTTCAAGATAATGAGATGAAAAAGCAATAAATCGAATCTTAAAGCAATAAATTGAAGCGCCATCTATGAATACAACTTAGCACTTTTTAAAAATCTATCTAGCAATAAAACGAATGTTCTGTCTTATTCCTCGCGCCATCTATGAATACAACTTAGCATTTTTACTGTCTGTATAATCGGTCGGTCGATCGACAGAATAAAAGAATGAAATTCTTATTTTTTGTTGATAAATTCTTTGAAAATATTTAAAAAAGCATTTGAAAGTATTTAAAAACAGTATAAAAATAAAACAAAAAAAAACAAATACTGAGAAACGTGAACCTGTGCATCAAGTATTGTGTATCTACGTCCTGACCATTGAGCTACGGAGAAGTTAAATTGAAAGACGAAATTAGCGGTTATATTATCTTACCTGTCGTTGCATCCGGTTTCAAATTACTAACGATTCTAAAGAAGTTTCACTTCAAAAAAACATTATGAACAAGTATTAAACTCTATTGTATTATTATCTTTTTTTGTAATATTTTTTTTAAAAGATGTGCTGAGGAGTTTCTTTAGGCTTTTCTTCTCCTCCACGACAAAGCACCTTCCGAAAAGCCAAAAAATGACGTGCATAAGTGTATCAGTGATACCTATATGAATAAAAATATTTTGACTTTGACTTTGACTATTTCTTTGCTTTATTGGATGGTTTTTATCAGAATTTTTGTATTGAACTTGGCTCTCCTTTTTTACATTTATGTTTTTGGTGGGATATCATTACTTTTGTAAAGAAAACTAGGCAATGCCACGCGCCGCCGACGACACACCGTTGCCGCGTTGGCCGGTTGTTTACGCATATTACAAGTTTTTTGTATGGGGACACCACTTATTTTTCGACTTTTTTATTTTTTTATATTTTTTCCTACGCTTGAACACAATTACCGAGCTGGATTCCAAATTTCATCCTTCTAGGTCATCTGGAAGTAGCTTAGATTTGGGTACTATATGTCAGTCAGTCAGTGCTAAAATTTACGACATTTTGACCTTCATATCTTTATAACCATTTGAGCTAGCTTCATTAAATTTGGGCTTCTATATGTCCTTATGAATATAATTAAACACACGTAATGTGTTTACGTTAAAGAGGTTTTGAGTTATAGAAGGGTCAAAAGTGGCACCAAGTGGTTCGTGCCTTATGCCATCTTGCTGTGGGGTAAAGCAGCCAATATAAAACAAATTTTCATACTCCAGAAACGGGCAGTTAGGGCTATTTATAAACTTAGGTCTCGGGAGTCTTTGCGTGAAAAGTTCAAGGAAATAGGTATACTTACAGTAGCTTCCCAGTATATCTTTAACAATGTAGTTTTTATACGGAAGAGTATAAACGCGTATAAACAAAATTTTGATATTAATAATCGTCATACGAAAAGAATGCATCAATTAGTTACGCCTTCGTTCCGCCTAAGTAAAGTGCAGCGATCTTTCATAGGGCTTGGTATACATTTCTATAATAAAATCCCAAAATTAATACGTGACTTGCCAATAGAAACTTTCAAAAAACGTGTAAAGACACAATTGTTAGGCAAGGGATATTATAGTGTAGACGAGTATTTAAATGACAAAGAGGCATGGAAATGACCAGCTCTTCAACCAGTTACGCTCAGAATAGTAAATACTTTTGTATTATTATCTTATTTTGTAATATTTTTTTTACAAGATGTGCTGAGGAGTTTCTTTGGGCTTTTCTTCTCCTCCACGACAAAGCACCTTCCGAAAAGCTAAAAAATGACGTGCATAAGTGTATCAGTGATACCTATATGAATAAAATACTTTGACTTTGACGTGTAATGTTATAATAATACACTCGGCGCTGGCTAGCCAGTTCCTTTGCTTGAACTTGGCTTGATTCGCTACCGCGTATCTAGATTTATTTTATGATTTTTTTATTTTTTACCTATTCAGACTTTTTTTTTGAGTCTGGTTTTTTTTCAATTTTTAATTTAAGTTTATATAATACGCCAATTTAAAAGGTTATGAATATGACAACATATTTAGTCCTACAGCTCGGCAAAGATTTTTTATGGCCCAAAATTTTAAATTTTGCATTTTCAAAAACATTTTTTATGAAATCAAGACTCGTTTGATTTTCGGGTGGGTACCAATGAAACATGTTTTTGTCTGTACACTCTTAGTTTATCGCAAACATAAATGAATGACATCTCTGATGCAAAACACTGAATAACCTAAATATGTACCTAGTGTGTGTTTATCTACAACTTTTTCATTTTGATTGTAATAAATATATTAAACTAATATACAAAAACATTCCACACTTTTATTTCTAAACTGTTCATACTATGCATCCTAAAATTATTATCAACTAAAGGATCAAAATTGTTTAAGCACGAACTTCAGCCAGGTGTGCGTGAACGACGCACACAGACATAGCTTCGCAATGAATATGACATAACCCTGTCAAATAAATTTTCGGCACGGCCTCTTAATAAATTTACAATTAAAATCAATATTACCAATACAATCCCTCGAGGGCCCTACCACAGCGGGCCGGATTGAGTAGCCTTTTACCACACCCATCCAGCGTGGGATTGGGGTTAATATTCTAAGCCGCCCCAATACGACTAAAAAAATTCGTTTTAACTACAATGTAGAACTGACTAGCATAAAATTATTACATTATAATACATAACTACTAATTTACATGTATCTTCAGATTTTTCTTCAAGTCTTCATCAAAGTACCTACTACTATATAAAAGGCAAAAGTGATTGACTAGGATAGGGCTAAAATCTTAAAATTTCGCCCATGTATTCCTCTTATGATGTAGGCATCCACTAAGGAAGGATTTATCAAAATTCAACACCCAAAGGGGTGAAATAGGGGATAAATATGATAAGCATAATTTCCGCGTGCTAAGCTGCAGCTAATGCAATAACATAATGTTCTCCTTTGTGAGTTACCTCGTTACCTTCATTTGCAATACATGTCAGCGGATAATTATATTTACAATTAATGTACGGCTAAATTATTTCCCGCTCAAAGCAGTGAACGCAATGCAATTTTCGTGACAAAGTAACCGTAACCTAATGGTAACAGGTTCTGACAGTTCCAGTTCAATTTAGTATAAACACGATCATGTCGTACAGTTACAAAATATTAGCTCTTTACCTATGAAACCGGAGATTTGTATGAAAATTTTATAATATAAACATTTTGGAATTTTTTATTATCTATACAGTTATCTACACAATTTTGTCCTTTGGATGGCAGTTTGTTTATCCCTTTACTTTAGAAGGACGGACGGGAGGTCATGAAGTCGGCGAAAGCGTTTTGTACTGCCTCTCGGGTATTGAACTTTTCCCACTTAAAAATTGTTTGAATTTTTATAAAAGTAGACATCTGTTAGGGCAAGGTCCGGTGACTACGGTGGGTGACGGAGAGCTTCCAATTGTAATTCTTGTAGTTTTGCGAAGGTCTGTCTTGAAGTGTGAGCTCGCACGTTGTCGTAGAGACACGGTTGTCGTACAAGATCCACTTTTCATCACAGGTTACAATTAGATTTAGAGTTCTCATGTTTCTATATCGGTTCAGGAACTTTTGAATCAACGGAAATAACAGAATTGATTTCAAAGATATTTGTTGTTGTTTTTTAACCATTTTTAAACTGAAATTAAGTTGATATTTCTTATTCACTCACGCTTAAACTGCTTAACAATTTAGTTGTGGCTCACAGATATTTAATATCCTGCCTTAAAGGTTATGGAACTTTTTGTATTGGGGATGGACCTATTCCCTCAAGATAAGTGGTATAGTAAAATATGGAAATTTTGTTTACATGTTCTACTAGTACAGAATTTTTGTATCATTATTTTTATTAATCATCTTCATTCCTTCAAGGATCGAATTTTGAAGTTCACGCAAACGAAGTTGTGGGTAGAAGCTAGTAGTCTTATAAAGTTAGAATTTTTTCACCATTGCTCCAGAGTTTTAATTCCAATTACTCCTACGACTTATAATATTTATAATATCTATATAATATTAGTATAGATTAATAATTATCACAGAACAAAATGATTATTATTGTTCAATTATTAGAATTATTAAACTACACAAATCTCTGCGTTCGTTTTGCTGATTAAGATAAAATTTATAATAGTGTTTAAACAAGTTTCATCAAACTATCGTTAACACAATATCGATATTGTATTTTGCTTATCTGCTTGTTTCTATTTGTTGTTTGCCTCCATATAACTGGGCTATAAAATAGTTACATCCCTTTTTATTAACCGATTTTCTTATTTTTGTTTCATAACTATTTGACAAACTTTTAAGTTTAAGACGCAAAAACTTTAAATTAAATTTAAAAAAGCAATTGTGTGGTTTTATGAAACCACGGTAGGTATAAGTGAAACTTTTTTTCGTATTGTAGACATTTAACTAAAAATTTTTGGATAAATATTCGATTTAGGGTATTAACGCCTTTCACTTTACCCCCACTTCGCGGCCGACCGTCACGCGACATGCGACACACAGACCAAAAAGTTTGAGACGATGTAATAAAAGTTTCACTTTAATAATTATATCACTTTTCACTGCTTTAACTTTTCTTCCTTGTATTATATATATCGCATTGTATTATATATATATGTCGCAGTGTATATTTTATTTGTATATCTAAGCTTACCGAGCACGAAATGTAAACACTAATAGTGGCCGCACGCCGCCCCGTTTGCAAATGAACGCAGCTGAGCCTGTTTACGAAAACGATGCATTGCGAATTGCAAATTGAGCTGATACTGCGAACTGAACTTCAGAACTAATGAACCCATATGTATTTACATCACTATTTTATATTTTTATATACTACAACTGTACTCACAAAGCAATTGTGTTGCTCTACATGTGCAATTATTCACAATTTTTATTTTCCAATAATTATGTTAACATGTCCTTTTATTGGTGTATATTTATTTAAAATGCAAGTCAAGCACGGAATGCAAACTAATAGTGATGCCCCACAGCGTCCAGTTTGCAAATAAACGCAGTTGAACCTGTTTGTGGATACGACGCATTGCGAATTGCAAATGAGCCGATGCCGCAAACTGGACTCACAACTAATGAGTCAATATCAATTTACAACAATATCAATATTGCAGTTGGATGAAAGACAACCTGTATAAAAACAAAAGAAATAAGTAGAAAGAGTAATTTAAAAAATGTGTTTCAAAGAAAAATTGGTATTTTTATCTTTCTGTCATGCCTGCATCGCTATCTACCACCCTCTTGCTTAAATTAGAAGTCAAACAATTTGTAGTGTTCTGGCTGGGGGTTTATAAATAAATAAATAAATAAAAACTGTGTTGGCTACTTACATAATAATAATAACTTACACATTCATACCTCCGCAAAATGTTTTTACCAGTGTCGCGGGTGGCATGGACGATGCATATAACATATCTGCCCAGGCTGGGAATCGAACCCAGGCCCTCGCTCTACCGACTAGGATACAGGGTCGTCAAATAATATAATATTTACTATTTTTGTTGAAAAACTTAATTATGTTTTGTGCGGTTACATGTTACCCTAAAATAAATAGCAGTGAACTAAAGATAAAATAGAAAATAAAAAAAGTATCCGATTTCGGTAAATTTCATCGCTGCACCAGTGCACACACCAAATACTGCGGTAAAGCAGTCGGTGTATTTTATGGCACGTACGTGTCCTGGCAAATCGACGGACATGAGTCGGTATATTATTATAATTGGTCGGATTTCTATTTGCCAATACACCTTTACATCTCTCGCTATTCTACTGTACAATAGGTACCTATACGGATGACCCCTGTGGCGTAATGGTTACCACGCTGGACTGCCGTGCCAAGAGTCCGATTCCTGGGAAATTTAATGGTAGGTTTGAAATTCTGTTCTCGGTCGGTCTCGGTGTGTGTGCTCATGTCTCTGTGTATTGTCCATGATACCCTTGATATAGGGAATTCTAGTGTGGGGCTATGAATGTGTTGCGTTCTCGTCAGCCTTAACGACTGCTATCTTATGATAACAACCAGGACCGGCGTCTTTACGTGCCCACCGATGCACGGAAACGCTCAAGAAATTTCAGATGCATCACCGGCCAAGAACGAAAGAAAGAAAGAAAGAAAAATCTTTATTCACGGCTTTTCACCGCCCAGCATCAGAAAAACAAACAAAAACATCTTTAATGAAATACATTTAAGAATATCTATTCTTAAATATTATATTCTATTGTAAATAAATTAAACAAAACAAAAAAAAAGGAATAAAAGATAAATAAATAAAAAAAAAACAGAATCAAATATAATCTTAGATTTAAAACTAAAATACATAACAAAAAAGGGATCTGTGCTGCATTATAAAGCCGCAAAAAGGACCGAACTCAGCGAAAGCCGCGATAAGAACGGCACTGATTTTCAGCTCGGACCATATAAAATACAGGTGTAGCTCGACCAACTGAGTACAATTATCTATCGGTTGTGCTGTGTCCAATATGCTAAATAAAATACAAGCGAGGAGGATGTCGCTCCCGTCCCAGCCCCGAGATCCCCTGAACCATATTTCATTATCAATACTAGTATTATAAAGAGGAAAGACTTGATTGTTTGCATTGAATAGGCTCCGAAACCACCAAACCGACTTGAAAAATTCTCTCACCGTTGAGAAGCCAAACCATCTCCAGGTGACATAGGCTATATTAATTTTCCCTCACCACCCTTTCCGAAGCGAAGCGAGGGCGATTTCATAGTAATATATATATAGGCTATATAAGAGATAAAAGATATTTTTAACATAAATGAAGCAAAATTTTTTTTCGAAAAAAGAATGCATATCTCTTAAGCCCCCAGAAACCTTTAAATATCGTAACATATCTCAGCAGGCCAATAAAATCTGGCAACGCTAGTGTGTGGTCACCTTCCACCATAGACTTTGGCTCATTGACACTGCAATAACTCAATATCCATTATAGTCCATTGACCACCTTGAGAGGATTATGATATTATTATCCTGAATAGTAGTAGCGTTACTACTCAGCTTTTCCCGCGCAGTAATCGGATAATCGATCAGGATGTACGTTTATGAACAAGATAGTAAAATAAAGCAAGCAAAGCAAAGCAAACTATTTGAATTGTGAAAACTTGTGAAAACTATTTGTTTTAATAGTGTCAACCACGTCAACTATAACAAAAAAATGTGACTGTAGTTCACTCGTCTGCAGACTTGAGTGTAAGTTTTGCTAGTTTAAGAGGAAATATAGTTCTAATTAAGCCTCCATGATTTGGCCCATACATACAGAGGGTAAGCTAAATAAATGCGTAATATTGCTCTATAACAACACTTCTAAGAATAATTATAATATTGTAGTTCAGTTACATAATTCACATTACTAGTACAACCATTTAAAATTTAATAACCAGTGACTACGTTGTTGTTCAACCATATATCATTATAGAAATTTAATATAGTGATGAATGAGTATCGTTTTGACTGGTTCGAGTAATAAATGAAAACAATTCGAGGGCTCTGGGGGAATTATTGGACGGATTTATGTCCACCGATGCCGACCATTTACAGGAGTGCAATAAAAAACAAAAACATTTGCGGTTGGACAAAATTTCTTCAAAAACTCTCGTAAAGCTTACCTTAATCACTTAGGTGAATCAAGTGTACCGATTTAGTAGGTATACTTAATTATTCACATGGGCGCATAGGTGAATAAAGTCTACTAGAAGTAGGCTTAATACTTAATACCTTACTTAATTCCTTTTATTTATAACTAGGAAATTGCCCTCTCTTCGCTTCGGCAAAATAGTAAAAAAAATATATAATATAGCCTATGTCACCCGGGGATAATGTAGGTTCCTAACAGTGACAGAATTTTTCAAATCGGTTCGGTAGTTTCGGAGCCTATTCAATGCAATCAATCAAATCTTTCCTCTTTAGGTATATATTAGTATACCTCGATGAATAAAGTCGACGGCACCTAACATAATAAAGCAAAAGAGTTCATTTGTTTGAAAGCGCTATTAATTATTGGAACTGCCAGTAGGGTGTGAAAAATATTTTTTTGTGTATAACAACCACATTCATGTGGAAGGCTAATAGAATATATTATTATTATAATTCCTGACAAAAAAGAGTTACTTCTGGAAGGCGGGTAACTAGTTTTAATAAATGTGTGTGCAACATTTAGCATTGAAATACAATGATGATAGTAAATCATCTAGTTCTACAGGCTGATTCTGTAAACTCACAAAACAATTTTTTGACTGATTTCACGATTTTCTTTATTGCAAGTAGAAACTTGAAAACCTTTTGAAGCGCAAGGTACAGCGAAAGTTAATAAATATTTCATCGCAATATATTAAAAATTTTATACCGAAATTGCAACTCAATATATCCGAGGATATCACAAACAACTTCACTATAAGCACACTTTGCAGCCTTCCTCCAACATTGTTAAAATTCTATTATTTTATCGATAAGGCGACGCTATTTCATAAAATTGAGATAGTGCGCCATTTTTCAACTTTCGCCTTTCAATAAACTGTAGAGGAATGACACTAATGCATGTTCGTTTTAAAATATAACAACATTATGTTCTTAAGATCCGGCTTCCTGAGTCTTGAACCTGAATTATTTATGGCAATCTACTTAATAAATCCTTTTAGGAATAAAGTTATTATATTTTCAAGGTTCTTGTTTAAAAATTCACCAACGTGCCTTCCATACTCCATTTCTTCCTAGCATTAATATTTTCAGTTATATATTAATCATAAGTTGTCGCTGTCGATATCCGCATTCGAAAAAAGTTCATATAAAAATTATGTTGTTATTGAGATTAGCGGGACGAACAGACAACATTTTTCATGAAGTCTTTAGCGTTAAATTGTAATTTTTTTAATATTATATATTGATCAGTAATAGTTTTATTTATCATTATATGTATTACATAAACTACGATTTTATTTGCAATTAAATTTCCTTGAAATTTTCAATCATCACCTGCTACATACAAAAAAGTGTGCAATTCACACGTGGTAGAAGTGAAACTTTCCAAAATTTTGGTTTCAAGTTAATGAGATGAAAAAGCAATAAATCGAATCTTCTACCTTGTTCCTCGCACCATTTATGAATACAACTTAGCACTTTTTAAAAGATAACCACGAACATAAGAAAAAGAAAACAGTGGTAACTAACGCCATCTCTTAACATAATATGAAGAGTAAAATGAGCAGCTGGCGCCATCTATCTAGCAATAAAATGAATCTTCTATCTTATTCCTCGCGTCATCTATGAATACAACTTAGCATTTTTACTGTCGCGATGTCGTTTTTATTTATTTTAACTGATGAATATTTCTGTCTCATTCTTTCCTGGCTTCATCCTACACATTTTTGTATTTGTGTCTCTTACCTGTCGTTTTTTCCGTTGCATCGGGTTTGAAATCACAACGATTCTAAAGAAGTTTCACTTCAAAAGTGTGCTATTATTAAGTGTTAATTTTCCTTTGTTACAGCTGTGCTCGAGGAGATTTCCTGAAGGTGTACTGGGAGGTCCAAGGGCCAGGTCCACCTGGTGCGATCAGCGAGCGGTCAGCGTGGGCCCGAGAGCTCTGCGGCAGTCGAGCTGACATCCCCCCAGCGCTATACTCACCAGGTCCGGCGCTAGTACTTGAGTTCCATACGGGATCCAAGCAGAGCAATGCCAGTGGATTCGCCGGGACTTATAGCTTTATTGATAGACGTGAGTAATATTTATTTTCACTAACCTTATTTCATGCTGCGGGATAGCGAGCGAATAAAATGTTTGACAACTATCGATGTGACCGTTCTCCAGTGTTAATAAATCTTTCGTGTAACAATACGAGTACTAAATGATCAGGAACAAAATGAAGCAATTTTAAAATGTGATGTCAAGAGTTGACATATGGAAATCAGCTGAAAATTCAAAATCATTTATTCCATTTAATCATATATACCAGTAGCTTTTTTTGAGTAGTGCAGCAGCAGGTTGTCTTTTTATTGCAATTTTCTTCAAATTAGGACTTACATTAAGCTACAATTTATTATTTGTTTACATGCAAACAAACAAACAAGTACATGACAAAATAAATGATTTATTTCTTTCTGTACGTACAGATCAAGCAATCATTGTACATAACAATACTTTGTAATAATCCTTGTTAACGATTTCCGCTGTTTTCTTACAAACCTCGATTGACCTTGCCTCAGAAGGAAGGATTTGAATCCCAGCTATGGCATTTTGTTCCACAATTTCGAGGGTACAAAATATCGAACCACAAACAAGGTAAGATAAAATTGAGTGGTAAAACATAGGTAAGTAAGTACCTGTCAGTAAGTGTATTTACACTGCAAATAATTCAGCTGAGTTGCGAAAAGGGTCGACAGCATATTCGATGTCTCGTACCGGAACGACTAATAGACGCAATTTTGGAAAAAGTCACAATTTACGCAAGATAGGATTATCGGAACATCATAAAATAGTTTCGTAAATATAAGCGGGTATAATACTACCCATTTCCTGAGGACTTAAGAACTTACAATTTTTGTATAAGTTTTCCTGTAAACTAAGTGACAGAGGTCATTTATTTTTTATAATCCAAGGTAGATCCAGTAATATCGGAGATAAAGAGGGTTTGACGATGTTCCACTTCTCACGTCAAAAGTTTCGTAGCTTAGTTACGAAGAGATGGGTTGAATCGTTCATAGCGCGGCGGGTTGTGTCAAGACTATGTGATCGAACGTGCTCCTTAAAAATGAGTTTTTAAAGGTGTTATGTATTTATATAATTATGCAATTGTTTAGCCAAATTACCTACTTCATCAGCAACACTAAGCTGCAACGCACATTAAAAAAAGGATAGAGGAAAAAATATCTTCATTATTTTTCCTATGTTACAAACAAATGATTTACTTAATTATTAAATTGAAAAATAATACGAATCAATAAATAATAATAACAATAAATAACGCTTCACACTCATAGCCCCACACTAGTGTTCCCTGTATCGTGGGTGCCATGTACAACACACAAAGACAAAGACATTTACACCCAGACCGAGAACAGAAATTCAAACTCATCATTCAAATTTCCGCCTCGCTGGGAATCGAACCCAGGACCCTTGGCGCGGCGACCCGGAATGGTAACCATTGCGTCACACGAGTCGTTAAAATAATATGTACATAATGCTTTAACTGACAATAATTAACGAACTTTAATAAGGGCATCTAGCTGAGATAGTTAAAAGTTTGTGAACGTTAATAAAATATTATAAAAGTGTTAAAGGTTTGACATTTAACGTCGAGTCAAGCAACAAAAACTATTTGTGGGTTATTAGATGCCATTGTCATTCATCACTGCCTCCAACATCGCGTCCGCTAGTCGATAATGCCACAAATCTCCACAAATTATCTCGCTGCGACCCCGTCAATCAACACCGTGACTGTGGCTTAGTGTGTGCCAGCTTTGTGAGAAAATCTATTTTTTCGCGTAACTAAATAGGTGACAAACGAGCATGGATATCAGCTACGCCAAACGGGTCAACGATGAGTTGCCAATCAAGAAAGAAGAGAAGAAAGAAAGAAAGTTTATTGTCCATAATTTAAAATGTATGGTGGCGTTGAGTGGTTTTTCTGCTTATGGACACCCGTAACTCTAAAGTGTTCGCGAGCTATTGACTAAGAAGAAAACTGGATATTTAGCTTTTGTAACTGCCATTATAAACTTTATGTCTTTTAGTAAATCGGTGACGTATTCTTTAAGCCTGTGACTGCGTCTATAAGGACAACTCATTTATGAAAATTATAATAATAGTTTAATAGATGTACCCCTGATACTGGTTGGAATCATAACCTTTCGTAGTAGCCGGCTAATAATAACAATATTTTCCGCATATCGCAAATTATCGTTATCTTTTCCTAAGACTGTTGCAGGAAATGTAAATAGAGCGATTTATTCTTACAGAAAACAGCATTAAACCCAAGCTTCCATTGTACACGTTAATCGATCACTGCCTGTAGCGTCGTATCCACTATTTGATAACGCCACGAATTATCCAGTCGTATCCGTCACTGTTCCAACTATTTTAATGCAACCATAATTAATTTCTACTACAGTACCCACTTACTATAATCAGAAAAGAGTTGGTGTGAATATTATGTACTTAATGTAATATACTGTAATGTTTAAATAACGTTTGGGTATCCAAATTTTCAATTCCAATGCAAATTCAACACCTTAATTATAATATTAGTTGGTTATAATCTTGAAACTTAAATCTACACTATTCATAAATGTTCTAACGCCTACCTCTCCTGAAATAGTATTTTAACGGTATAAATCTTGTGAATTGAATTCGCAATTTACAAGAGTAATGTGTCCCAAAAATAGTAACGATATTCTTTTTCATTAAACATTCGGTAAGAGATCAGTTTATTCGCACTTTTTGAGACTGCGAAATTGCGAACTAAATATTATTATACTAAATATATTATTAGTAAAGACATGTAAGTAATTAGAGCGTTACAGAATATAATATCGTTCTCCTAAAATGATAATCCATCACTGGTTGTAGTGTATCCATCGTCGATAATACCACAAATTATCCCCTTTTAGCCCGTCAATCTACACTGTGATCCGTTTAGTGCTAATACGTTTTGTGCTTAATACCTATCGAATAATTATATGGGTCGCCAATGTTACTGGTCTCAAAGAGACCGCCTTTATATAGGTTAAATCTAATAGCTCTTTTAAATTAGGGATTTATTAATAAACACCTAAAACAATCAGTCATTATCATGTATAAATGCAGTCATAACTGGCCGACCTTGTTATATGTTTTGATATGATATGTTTTGATGTAGTACAATGACATTCTAAATACGTATATTCAAAATACGATTGTTGAAGTATACAAAAATTTTTCGTTACATATTATAATAATTGTGTACATCACATAACGTATATTTATTAACGCCTCATATGCCTTCATATGCTTGTTATTGATTGAAAAAGCAATATAATTAGGTGGACACTATACAGTTGTTATCCTTATAAAATCCGTACACTAAAACTAGTATTACTTTCGACAAAGACGTATTACATGAACACAGGTGCGGAAAGTCCTGAACAAACATCCGTCCAACTTGACTGCAAATTCCGCAAGACTCGAAGTGTTACCGAATAAATCCCTACACAGTTCGGGACTAAGGTTTATAGGGATAGGACGTTTCGGATATAGATTTAGATTTTTTTAATGAAATATTCGAAATTTTCTTCATCGTCCCTTGTATGACTCAAAAGGACGGATGATTTGACTTAATAGGAAGGTCCTACGAATATTTGTATATAACTTTTATTGTTAATTTAAAGACTTTCTTAACAGTTTTATTTAATAAGTGTCGTTGGGTGCAATGCTTTGATGATCGCCACGAACCTGCCAGCTTTGGAAAAACTTCCCTCTGAGGCATTGTGATATGCCTGCACGCTATGATATGGGATTGTTTAAGAAGAGTGTATATCGTATCCTTCAAGGCAGGCAACGCACATGCGCCTCCCTTGATGCTGCATGTGTCCATACCACTTAACATCAGGTAGGCTGTATGATTTTTTACCCGTCTTTGCATAAAAAAATTAATTATCTCTGTATATTCTTGTATATTTTAAATATACCAACATAAAATAAATCAAAAAAATAAAATCTTAAATACTTTAAATGCCGCTACGGTTTCGGATACACCACATTATCTATCCGACCGTTAATTTCGGTTACAGAACAGTATTCCTCACATCCCTCGTTCAGAGTATAAGTCGCAATATCCGGCGTTCGTGTTCGTTGGAACTATCCTATCCTCACTAAGACGTAGGTAGAATATTGCAACTTGGTATTTATGGGTTTGCACTATTTCTTGTGTGGAGGGGAAATTGATCGTTGCTTAGAATCGTTTCTGATGTTGCTTTCAACTTATAAATTGAACGAAATAAAAGTACATAGCAGATTTAATCTAGAAACAATCTAGCAAATAATTTTGAAAGTAGGTACATATTAATGCATTAATATGCAGGCTCGTCTCGATTTAAAAACATTGCTAAATACTGCATAATTTATAGACATATTTAAGTGTAAGACTCAGAATATGGAAATTAAAAGAAGATGTTCACGAGTTCGCAAAATTACGAGTACCATAATTTTATTTATCCCTTTTTTGGAACACCCTAAGTTGAGTCTTCGCTATCGATAGGATTTGCTGTCATACTAATAGTATGATAGCATAATTCTTATATAGTCCCCGGTCCATTGCTGAAGTATCTATAGAAATTTGAACTTTGACAGGGTGGTAGTCCTAGTGTAAAATCAAATCCAAAAATTATTCATCAGGGTTTGATACACTGATACATTTATGCACGACTTTTTTTTTAATCTTCCACCGTTTCGGTGCTTTGTCATGAAGGAAAAGAAATCGCGAAAGAAACTCCTCAACACATATTTTTAAAACCATAATCATTACAACAGAGGTCATTGATTACAAAAATATTATACTCGTATATCTTAACATGAGTGGCACTGGTCCGATCCGAAAAAAGATCCGATCCTAAAAGTTTTGATAAGTTTTATAATGTATTACCTAGTAGTATTACTGTGAGTATTACCAAGTATGTATTAGTAAGGCTACCCGGCGTGTTCATTACACTAACATTTTTTCTGATGAAAACGACAGATAAGTGACGACAGTCTGTGTTATGCGCCATCTTCACTCATTTAGTATCTTAAAATTATTATGTGGAAAAAGTGGAAAATCGACTTTATCAATGGACTGAATGAACCTAATGCATTGTTTTAGTAGTCTCAAACCACCTTCGGATTGTTGCCTGTCAAATGAAACCATTTTGAGGCATATCAGTTGGATGGTTTCAGATGTCTCAAATGTTTGTACTGATATGTATAAATGACATCCGTACAAACATATTTGTTTTTTGTATAGATAGAAAATTTACTCCGGAAGTAAATTTAAACAGAATGCTAAACAATAAACTGGAGAGCTAATCTGCAAAATATCAAACAAGCCAAAAACGGTATGCACTGGCTTGCAAGTATTTATCCCGCGCAATAACCATAAACAACTAGAGTAAAAAGCACGCACGAACTGCAAGCAATTTGCGAGGGGAAACCGGAGAATGGAGAAATATTTCAAACATTATCTAACTACAAAGCACTAAAGGGCACCAAGTAAGAATGTCTCACTAATGAAGAGGAAATAATATCTAATTTGTTATGAAATATTAAACTTTATGTAAAAAGCCGACAGTCGAACAGACGAGCTTGTAAACTGATTGTACTGAGACTGTAAACTGACATCGTTGCTAACGTTAAATTGTATTCTTATAAGTTAGTCTTATTAGTCTGACCAGCAACCTTCATATTTCGTACTAGCAACAGCTAGTAGTTTCGCACGCGGAAATTATGCTCATCACCCACTTGCGGGTTGAATTTTTTTCTAAAATAAAAGTAGCCTAAATTACTCCTTCTTACATCAGCTATCTGCCAGTGACACTCCAATTTTATTTATTTGTGTATATGTATAGATTAGATTAACTAGCAATCTTACTTGTTCATGCTGCATCCCATCTCGGTTTCTTTTGTAGTTCGTATAATAGGCTCTGTTACAGAGTTACTACGTCTTTTTGGTTTGTCCATAGAAGTTAATATTATGAATTTAGCTAAGAAAGGAGTGACTGATGTTTTTGTAAATTCAGGTATTGTATGAGACATACTACGCAACCTTCGTTAACGGAAGGGATAAAGTGGAAACTAATAGGTAATGTCTAAAATATACATATTTAAAGTAGGTTTTTGAAAAACTTCATAAACAGGACCTTGCGTTGCGATCGACCAACTATTTATTATCATCTCCCTCGGTTCAGTACTATCAACCTTGTCTCGTCTTATGATAAGCAGAATGCGGAGATTTAAGGTCATAGTTTATCAACCTTGCCAAATGTGGATCAGCAGACTTCATATATCTATAAGTAATTTATTCAGAGAACTCCGTGTGCAGGTTTCCTCATGATAACAAGCAAGTGATAAATTACTGTTTCTCACACATTTTACTAATAAACAAAAATTTTATCATAACATAACACTGGACTACTCTTTAAAATATTTCATTTAATTTGAACTTGCGTCACTCATACGGGAAATCGACGTTCGAAACGCTTCAATAATAATAACTCACCGCATACTCCCTATTCGGTAGTAATGAGTTAAATATCAAAAGGCACGATTTAATGAACAATTAACGGGTGGGTGTATTTATATATAATTTCCGTACATCCGCCCGCGGCGCAGAATATTATTTCAGACAATGTAAACTTCGATACAATTCTGTGGTTTAGCTCCGAAAACCTTTTTGCTCCATCTGAATTCCAACTTCATTATACGAGCCGTGAAAGTTCATACAGTTAAGTTTTTCTATCAAGTGCGAAGATAAATTAATTTTGCGGTCGGTGTTTTTTCGATGATACGAGTATTCAATATACTTCGTTATGTGTAAAATTTACATTTTGGCCATTTTGCATAGCTTTTCGTATGATGATTAAATGTGTCCAATCACGTTGTAAAAAGATTCACAATTAAATAGATAAAATGGATTTAATTGGATATAATGATAATGACAGGTCAGTTAGAATGTTTGTATCTTTTGTTTATGTGAGTTAATAGAAATCATACATGCTCATACAATCCATAATATTGCATTGTTTTCATGTCTATTCTGCGAAAATGTAGTCATGGACGTATTGAATCACTTGTAAACATTACTAAGAGTCGAGAAAAAATATTTATATAAAACATTCATTTACCTCACATTACCTCAAATTCGAAGTTGTCATTTCTGCCTGCATTGTTGTTATCAAAGTCAAAGTCAAAATATTTTATTCATATAGGTATCACTGATACACTTATGCACGTCATTTTTTGGCTTTTCGGAAGGTGCTTTGTCGTGGAGGAGAAGAAAAGCCTAACTCCTCAGCACAACTTTTAAAAAAAGATGTGGAAAGGATAAGGAATCAACTTATCAATCACAGAATTTAATTTTAACAGAATTTACACTCTGAAGCTAATTGAAATTACTTCTCTATAACATATCACATTGTCACTAATCATACAAATTCCTTCATCTACCGAATCTCATATTATTCACCTGTGACTAATATCAGTTATCTCACATTTTACTGTCAAGGGATTAACTAAAACCCGCTTTTACCTAGCTCGGTTTTAGCTCCGAATGAAATCCATCTACCGCTCCAGTTTAAAGCATTATTTATAGAGTTTTAGACTACAAGCCGACTTGGTTAAGCTGACTATGCAGAGCTATTTATTTAAGGGAAAAAATGGGAAACCAGTCTGCGAAACGGACAAATATGTATGTATTGTGTAACGTTTCATTGTAAGGGGCGGTAAAGTATTTATATCTTATTTTTCTTCTTATTGAAAAAGATATAATTTTTTTACTAAAAAACTAAGCACCCCACTGCGTAAAAAAATATAAAACTATGTATGTTTGTCAACGCGTTTGGTTTCTACAACGCCACATAGAAACAAACATTACCCTTCTTTGCATCACACAATCGGGTAAATAGGAACAAACATACATAGACTGATAAACACATTACCTTTGTTATCGTTGTGCAGTCGGGTAAAAACTAACTGAGTAATGGCGATGATCCCATAAGCATGATTTTTTTCATGAGCTTCTTTTACTTTCTCTTATTTGCCTTACAAAAATTAAGAAATGATTTTGGAATATGTCGAATTTTTGGGGACCGTGAAAAATGGATGACATAGTGACATGTTTAGACAACACTATTCTGTATTAAATTATTCGGAACGAAGTAATATTTCAGGTATTTCAAAATTATTGATGCAAGCCCTTAGTGCCCAATTAATGGACTTCAATGTTTTATGTGAGGGATATACAGGGTGAATTTTTCAAGTGTGCGTGAATGGCTAAATTCAAAACTATGAGGAATATCAAAAAATGGTCAAAGGAGTCTTGGGGCCGATTTTAATGACAACTAAAACTGCATCATTAGATTTTTGAAAAATTAAAATAGTTGATTTTGAAAAAAAAACTCATCCTGTTACACCATTTGATAGTAGTTCTAATTGAACTTGCAAGATTTTACCCAAAGAGGGCAAGCTAAATAAAAACGTATAAAAATGTTCATGATGGCCAACCGCACATTATGGAGATATTAATAATTGAGAATAATTCGGAAAACTATACGACAATATTTATTTTCACTGCTTCTAAACGAACGACAAGTAATTTCTTATACTTATAATAAAACTATGTTAATATCACATGATGTTATTGACACGGATAAGAAATACTTGTAATTAGTAAAGTGCAAATATATTTATCTAAATACAAATACATTATATTCGGTGTTCGAATTACTGCTTCGGGGCCCCTTGTTTGGCACTTTCAAGCTGAAAAAAAAATTATATTACTGGATATTATATTCTTGTGACAGAGATTTCTAGAATTCAATAAAGTTCCTATATAAATTAGGTTTATTGATTGTGTTTGGAGAATGTTTTTCCAGCAGGAAGTAATTTTACAGATTTGACCCAGAGACCTACTTTTAATTTTTGTTATATCGGTAAGTTTCGTATTGGGCTACATGGTCGAACATTAAAGTAAAGCAAGAATTTTATTTTGCCATATATCTTTCACTTGTAGGTATTTCTTTAACACTAAAAGCTAAGTACAACCCGATCTTACCATTTTATTGATGTTGTCAATTCCTTCGCCGAATGTCTTCTTAATCTGGTCTGGATTGAAAGTTTTGGCCAACTCATCCTGCACGGATTTAGTCAGCTCTTGCACCTTTTTTTGGAAATCGTCTAAGTAATTGGGACTGGGGGTTTCAGCATCACGCTTAACGAGGGCTGAATTTACCTGAAATGTGAGAAAATTATTACATTATATATTTTTCATGAAAATAAGATCAGACATTAGCCTTATTTTTAATTATTTGACTGTTAAGATCATTCTATTATAGATACATTTATAATAACATGTAGGCAGGCATGTAGGCATATAGGTAGGCCCTCATATCCCTGAGGCTTGTGTTGATCCTAAGTGACCAACCGAATTCAACAGCAGGCGTGGTCAGTAGTTGGATGGATGACCGGTTATGGCAAAAACTTCTTGAGCTCTTCAGTGCTTTAGAGGGCACGTAAAGGCGTCGTTAAAAAACATTTGTTAAGCCATGTCAGAGCCTTCCAGTGGCATGATTATTTCCGACACCTCGGTTGGCCACTTCAGCAATCCGCGCTGGAACACGGTGGAGGCTCTATGCCTCCTAGAGTGGAAAGACGTGTAGTGGGTCATGAATAGGTTGAAGCTATATAGATAGACATTAGGTATAATATACTACTAGCTTTATATTTAAATTTGTAGGAAAACGTAAATTGTAAAATGGCACTATTAATACAATATAAAACTATTAACATATATATTATATAGTTTAAAACAAACTTTTTTCATACATTACATGCTACATTTTTAAGTAGGATATAACTTTATATTGAAGATGACATTATGTAAACTATTAATTTTTTAAATACACATGAAACAATATGCAAATTAAAACAGACAGAATTAAATCTTTTACATTTTGCTAATAAGGCACAAAGATTTATCCTAAATTCAAAGTGAAAAAAACTCACGCTAATAAGGCACACGGCCAAAACTACGATGAAAAGTTTGTTCATGTTGAAGTTTCTAAACACGACTTTCCACCTCGACACAAAAGCAGGGACTGAATCTTTCTCACTCCACACCCCCTTTATCTGAATGACATTGGCTGTTTATCTTATCACTCTCGGGGTCATATTCCAGGAAAGCTAATTAATAAATGAGCTTGTAACCGTGGTTAATCGCTACGCTGGACATAATTATCTACTTGTAGCAACATCGTTCGTTATTTGCTTAGAGGTCGGTTTAAACTGTCCTGTTAGCCTTCTTTTATAACTGAGAAGAAACGGCGAAATAAACTCCTTAGCATAACTTTTTAACGAACGTATAAAATATACCAAAATAATGTTTCTAAAATGCGCTGAACTGGAAGTGGCATTTTAACAACTTTTATTGGCTTTACAGTAGTGAAGTCCTTAAATATAGGACATAAAAATAATAAAAGTGTATTCACACTTCAAATACAGGCTGTGTTTTTTATGTAACTAGTAGACAAAACCATAGACATCAGTCACACCAAATGCATCATTGATGCGCTGCCGACCTAGAAAAATGAGAGTAAAAAATAAAGAACTGGCTCCCAAACTCCCAGCCGGAATACCACGAGTCATTGGGGGCTGACCTTATCCCAATAGATACCGCAATTACCGCATACAAGGCAACTCACGCGCGGCAACACACACGTGCTTTTGCTTGCAATAAAGCTATGCTAGCATTCACGGCATTAGTGTCGACCAAGACTGACCCGTAAATAAACGCAAACATTTTTTTTTTGCTTCGCTGGTAATACAATGGCTTCCTCTTCTGTAAAATGGTGTGGAAAGTTAGCTAAAACATCAAGTTAACAATAAAATGGCAATATATGATATTTCGCCGATTAGATCTTCAATAATGTAGTTTTTATAAGGAAGAATATAAACGCGTATAAACAAAATTTTGATATTAATAATCGCCAAACAAAAAGAATGTATCAATTAATTACGCCTTCGTTCCGCCTAAGTAAAGTGCAACGATCTTTCATAGGGCTTGGTGTACATTTCTATAATAAAATCCCAAAAATAATACGTGACTTGCCAATAGAATCTTTCAAAAAACGTGTAAAAACACAATTGTTAGGCAAGGGATATTATAGTGTAAACGAGTATTTAAATGACAAAGACGCATGGAAATGATTAGCTCTGCAACCAGTTCCACTCAGAATAGTAAACTTTTGTATGATAATACAAAACTGCGATACAATAAAGGTCGTACTGAAAATCAGTAGCCGTGGTTCACCGCGGCATATGCTGAGTGCGTACCTTTTTTGTTAAGCAGTGCTGCAGCAGGTTATGTGTTTGTAGCAACTTATTATTATTATTTTAGGAGTGTTTTACTAAGATTCAATTTGTAACTTGTTGCAGTGCTTAACAGAATAAATAATTTCTTTCTTTCTTTCTTTCTTTCTTTATAATATCTTTTTTGTAATATTTTTTTTAAAAGATGTGCTGAGGAGTTTCTTTAGGCTTTTCTTCTCCTCCATGACAAAGCACCTTCCGAAAAGCCAAAAAATGACGTGCATAAGTGTATCAATGATACCTATATGAATAAAATATTTTGACTTTGACTTTGACTTTGACTAGTAATTCATAATATTTATTTTACAATTTTGCAACTAATAAAGCGGAGTTCAACTGGTCCGTCAAAGGTCCGGCTAATAACAGCGCTTAGAGAAGTGAATTGTCATATCGATATTATTTTATGTTTCAAATGAATTATTTTATTGAAATACGCTTTACAGGTGATAGTTACCTTATTATTTTCACAAGAAAATAAATTTGAAATTTTTATTTCAAAAGAAATATTTTCTTGTAGAATATATAACGAAACTGTCATATATTCGCTACGAGTGACATATAAAAACAATCGTGATTATCACGTGATTATCGCTCATACAAACTGACTAAAAATATAAAATTGTTATAGGATCCTTTTCCTCTTAAACAATTATATTTTTCATGGATCTGTTACAGTTTTATTATTTAGATACGGGTCTTTGCCGTTTTATGACAGTTTAATTATACATCAGTGTCACCTGCAAGTCCTGCAACTAGGCCAGCTATACAATTTCTATGCGGGAAATGAATGCGGAGGTTTTTTGTCTATGAATAACAATGTTTCCGTTCAATGAACAAGTATCGAATTGTAGACTTCCTAAACTATTTTTTGTTCGTATCTAAACCATACAATTACGTAAATGGTGATAAGTATTTTCCATTGTTTGTCGACACCTTTAGAGCAAACGCATTTTCATCCGTATTTTAATACCTGGCAAATGTCACGCTCCGTGTGCTTTATACAAGGTACCTAAGAGTAGTACTTTTTATGTAAAACGTTTTCGATGAAATCTGTTAAAATTATTTTGTTATTTTATCCAGATTATATAGTAAGTACTGCAGATGAATCATTTTAAGTATGTTTGTTAAGATTTTTTATTATTTAAAATTATTATCTCCTGATTTGGTCTTTCAATAAATTGATGCTTGAATGCGTCATTCAGGTCATATCAAGTAAGAAACTAAGTAAGAAAATTTATTCATTAGCATGAACTGATACTTATTTATCTCAGAAAATTTACATTAGCATTTGCATCCGCTATTAATAAAAACATCGGCAAAAGTGCCTGGGAACAAAATTACTTTTTATATCAGTATACGTGTGCATAAATTATTGAGTAAATAAATAATCTAAATAATAATAATAAACGCCAAATTAAACAAAAATATAATCGGCAATAGTTCGTCACTCATAACGTATCTTTGTATGCGATATCTTTTAATTTAATACCTAACAGGAACACGTATTGTATAGGTATTGTATGTCATATTGTAGATTATTATAAGCATATAGTCTATAGATAGAAGCCGTTCAAATTATACTTATACACAACAAACATAAATAATTGAAACTTCACACATCGTAGTGGACTTTGCGTCCATTACTAATGTACTCTGTGGCCCGGTGTTAATATTTGCTTGCTATATTTAAATAGTGTACGTATTAATGTAGGTAATTTAAATACTAATAAAAGCAGAGAATATTTACTGTAGACAAAGATCAACTGACTTAGCTGAGTGTTTGCCATAATAATAAACGGAAATTAAGCCACTCTGAACATTACACTCACAATTGCATACATACGTTGATTGTTATGACATTTTTTAAATTTTCCGTGTATGTACCTTTTTAAGAAAAAAAGGCGGGGTAAGCGAAAACGCCTGAAAAGCTACCCAAATGGCTAGCTTGTGCCAATGCTGATCACGTAGCAATTTCTGCTTTCGTTTCGCAAGGCATGTAATGAGTCCGTGAAAAATGGATGACATAGTGACATGTTTAGACAACACTATTCTGTATTAAATTATTCGGAACGAAGTAATATTTCAGGTATTTCAACAACCGCACATTATGGAGATATTAATAATTGAGAATATTTCGGAAAACTATACGACAATATTTATTTTCACTGCTTCTAAACAAACGACAAGTAATTTCTTATACTTATAATAAAACTATGTTAATATCACATGATGTTATTGACACGGATAAGAAATACTTGTAATTAGTAAAGTACAAATATATTTATCTAAATACAAATACATTTTATTCGGTGTTCGAATTACTGCTTCGGGGCCCCTTGCTTGGCACTCTCAAGCTGAAAAACAAAAAAAAGTATATCACTGGATATTATATTCTTGTGACAGAGATTTCTAGAATTCAATAAAGTTCCTAGATAAATTAGGTTTATTGGTTGTGTTTGGAGAATGTTTTTCCAGCAGAAAGTAATTTTACAGATTTGACCCAGAGACCTACTTTTAATTTTTGTTGCATTGTCGAATATTAAAGTAAAACAAGAATTTCATTTTGACATATCTCTTTCACTTGTAGATATTTCTTTAACACTAAACTAACTAGCTGAGTGTTTGCCATAATAATAAACGGAAATTAAGCCACTCTGAACATTACACTCACAATTGCATACATACGTTGATTGTTATGACATTTTTTAAATTTTCCGTGTATGTACCTTTTTAAGAAAAAAAGGCGGGGTAAGCGAAAACGCCTGAAAAGCTACCCAAATGGCTAGCTTGTGCCAATGCTGATCACGTAGCAATTTCTGCTTTCGTTTCGCAAGGCATGTAATGAAACAACTGTTATGATGAACGTAATAACATCTAATTTCTGGGCAGAATATGTGCTGAATCTGGACTATTTCGACTCTCAGACTGCATTAACATATTCAATTAAAATAAATCGTAACAAATCTGTAGTTTAGTTTGAGGTAGCTTAGTTACCTTTAGTTCTTTTTTTTCTATAAAATGTATCGTTTTTCTTTCCTTTTCTTCTCTCTTCTTTGCCGTCAGTGATGCTTTTGATGTCGCTGATGTTCATGGGCGACGATAGCCACTTACCATCAGGTGGCTCGTCAGCTCGCTTGCCGGTTATTTTCATAAAAAAATGTAATGATTAATCATTATTTTCTTTTGTTTCTTTATTTCAAGTGTGCTGTGTTGCACCTCAAACAAATGTGTTTTCGGTCTTCTTGCTTTCTTTAACAAAACCTTGAAATTACGAAAGGATTTGATGGTAAACCATTAAAATGCCTGAATAAATACTAGAAATATCCATACTTGAGGAGGGTCGTGTAACCGTGCCTTATCGCGGTTAATCATGGGCAGGTAACGAATGCGCAAATATTAGACCCCAAGATAACAGTGCCAATTGCCAGACCCTTATTTTATAAAGGTTTCAGAAATGCCGTGGCATGCCAAGTGTTCAAGCTTGGTTATGACCAGCTTAAAATTTTATTGAGAGGTTTTTAGAACCTTTTTACACTTTGCATAAAGTCAACGCCTCTGTTACAACTAACCTTGAATTTTAAATGCGGATTAGGGTTCATATTTCAAGTTTATTATGTGAAAAATCACAAATAAGCATTGTTATTCAGTAGAAGCAATGCATCTGTGACTAATTTTTAATCCCCGACGCAAAATCACGACGTGTCTGTGTCCGTGTGTGTATATCTATGTGTGTTTGTTACTCTGACTGCCTGTAGTATCGTAGCTCTTAAAAAATTGAATCGATTTTGATGGGTCTTTTATATTTGAAATATAATGGATTTTATAGTAAGTATCTTTGTACAATTTGCTAAGGCAAACTAAACCAAACTTACTAGTGCTCATGTAAAATATTTTTTTATGGAAATAGCCGGCAAACGAGCTGACAATCCACCTGATGGTAAGTGGCTATCGTCGCCCATGGACATCAGCAACACCAACCATTGAAGCGTTGCCGGCCAAGAAAGAGAGAAGAAAAATAAAGTAAGAACCGCCTCTCAAGCCCCCAGCCAGAACACGACGAGTCGTTTGGCGGCTCACTCACGCTCAAGGGTGGTAGCTATCCAGGTGAACCCCATGGAGAAATAATAATAGAAATTAGGGTATTAATTAAAAATTAAAATCAATATTACCAATATAATCCCTCGAGGGGCCCTACCACAAGCAGGCCTGATTTAGTCGCCTCTTACGATGTGGGATACGCCCATCCGGTGTGGGATTGGAGTTAGTATTCTAAGCCGCCTCAATATGGCTAAAAAGAAAATAGTTTTATATTGAGCAAAGTTTTAAAAATCATAACTACACCATAGAGGTGGTATTTGTTTAGAAAGGAACAAATTAATGTGAACAATTAATTTCGAAAACTAAGTATGCGATTTTGCACGGCAATTTTAAATGCTGACATTCACTGTAGCTTATTTATTACTTTCACAAAGTATGCTTATTCGTAACGCGATTCGTATTACGGCTTAGCAAATTATTTATAGGTACTTCTAAACGACTAAATTATTACTTCTCTTATATTTAAATAGTACTACGTTACTACTACGAACTAAACTTACTCATACCTTTGAATTACTTTAAGTTTTAAAGAAATGATTAGCAAATTTTAACTCGTTTATTATCTGTACCACCAACCCAGACAACGCTAGTCCAGGTTGAATAAATGTGTGATGGTTGATGAGTGAGTAAATGTGTGATGTGTCTTCCAACAAAATCTACAGTTAATGCGATCTTATTGCACTGTGGTTAGGGCCTCCGCAAACATGCTACTTTTGGCACGGGTGATCAACGATTTAGTTGCTGCTTGGTCGCTCGTACTACTCTAAACCGCACGCATAAAACGCCGATTGCGATTATTGATTCGTCCAACACAGCGACTGAATATACCCCACAACTTATGTAATACAGGTAATACTTTATCTATTATGTCTGTCTACTTCGCATACTAACGAGCGCCGTGGGAAGCTACTTTTTGACGCGTTTTTGATACCGCGACTTTTTGAGTCGCTAAAACGCGATGCAGCATCGCTAATGCTATAAGTAGCGCGTTTGCGGGGGCCTTTACATAGCATGCACGTTCATAGTTGTAGATTCACAAGTACGCCATTACCTTCAACTCGTGGCGTGAACTTGTTGTGTTTATTGTATCGTGCGACAATAATTACGCCGTCCGTACACGCTACTGGAGTCACGCATACGTTGTAGCTATATTTTGGTCACCGTGTCAGGCTTTAACTCAGCTTTGATTTATGAATATTTAAAGCAATAAAATAGCAGCGTTTAACAGTTAACTGGTTTGGGTCCAAAGAACTGTGTAGAGAGCAATAAACTGTAAAAGATAAAGGTTGACGTAATTGTTTTATAAATGTTTATTTAAAATTAAACGCTTCTTATTCTTAATAATTTTGACAATTTTGTCTATCTGTTAAGTTAAAGAATTAAGTTTTTCAATTTATTTTCCAAATCTTAATAAAAAGTGAATTATTTTGGACTAAATATAATGTTTTCTTGAACACAATCACACTCAGTTCTGTAGTTACCATGCCTGCAAAGAGGCGGTCCAGACTTCAATTACCGGCCACGATATGTATGTGACCGATAAATATTTAAGGTCGTGACTGACACTTTGAAAATAAGAAAAAATTAAAAAGTCATATAAAACGGCTAACGATAAGGTTGATTAAGGACATTATCTTTAGGGTTCCGTACAACAAAGGGTAAAAACAGGACCCTATTACTAAGACTCCGCTGTCCATCTGTATGTCACCAGGCCATCAGACCATCTCATCTCATAAACCGTGATAGCTAGACAGTTGAAATTTTCGCAGATGATGTATTTCTGTGGCCGCTATAACAACAAATACTAAAAACAGGATAAAATGAATATTTAAGTGGGACTCCCATACAACAAACGTGAATTTTTTGCTGTTTTTTGCTCGATATTAGTAACGGCAACAATTAGACGTTAATGTTACGAGTATATAGATAATGGTACGGAACCTTTCGAGCGCAAATCTGACTCGCGCTTGGCCGGTTTTTTGTTTCGATAATTTTAAATCTGAGCAAAGCCTTAGCATGGTTTATAGATCTCACCCTCGGTATTAGATTAACTTTACTTCATTTTACATCAAAAATAATGAGAGTGGAAAATGAAATCACGTTCACTCCATCATTTATATTATTTTTAATAATCACATTTGTATTCAGCACTACGGAATGAGTTAGCGATGAGAAATCGTTTCCGTTTTCGTTTAGATCGACTAATCGGGTCCTTGAGCTTTCCTTGGGGCTGTGAGATCTTCGAACTGGAAAAGGAAGGATAACGTTAATAAGTCTCGAGAATACATGAGACTGGTGTAAAATTTAATTGCCTCATTACTACTGATCCCTTATATTTTTTATGGAAATAGCCGACAAACGAGCTGACGATCCACCTGATGGTAAGTGGCTATCTATGCATATGGACATCAGCAACACCAAAGGCGTCACTGATGCGTTGCGGCTAAGAAAGAGAAATACCCAATGGCAAATAATTATTCACACTATATACACCTTTTTCCTGTTTCCTTGAAATTAAATCTTTACTAACTTCAAGATAACTTTGTCTCTACTGTAAGGTTCCTTAATTAAAGCTGGCAACATCGAAGAAAGTGAAAAAATATGACGAGTGGGGACATACTGGCAGAATGTAGGCTATTAAAAATAAATAATGTATCTGTGAGGGCGATGTCAATGTAAATGTCAATGTCAGAAGAAAAACCAGATTGGTCATTAATGTCAGAAAGAATAGAATGTTTATGATTATTGGAGATATTAATAATTTGTTTAAAATAGAATAAACGAAGTAATTGTATAAATGTGTAATGGAATTATAACAATGTGATCCGGAACAATGGAGTTGTACTACAAAATCAGAAGTGGTAAGATGCTCACTTTCTGTTATTGTTATACAATAATTCACGAAAAGCTACAAGATTATCTTGTAAGTTCTTATAAGTGTCCTTTTAATAATAAGACTACATAAATAGTTGTCAGGAAAACTATATTTTTGCGATTCATTTAACTATGACATGTATTGAATAGGCGTAACTGGATAAAAATTGAGTCGCAGATCAGTTCACGGATCACATAAATGATTGTTGTCGAACTGCGTCTCGGCTGTATGAGTTCATAATAAATTATGATTTGAATCGAATAATTGAACCGGTTCAGAACTGAATTACTCACCTCTTGTACTAATATTTTGATCATTTGGTAACATTTTGTAATTAAATAGTCATAGAAATAAACGCTATTAAAACCTGCAAATTAAGCGTAAATGTATGTATTGTTTCAATCGTGGTTGTTATAAATAAAATTTGACGAAACAATATCTTAATGTCATTGCTCTAAAATCAAATGTCACATAATATTATTATAACTATGTCTAACCTCAAAAACATAAGAATAATTCGTGACTTTTCAGTAACTGTCCCATGCAGCTCTTATTAGAATATCATTTGTATTCTTTTGGGTTGAATAGATTAATAATAGATAAATTGATCAAAGTGTATTATGTTATTCATTGTAGGCAAATTAACTCTTTATTTTATGAGGACTTTCATGACTAAGGCAACAATACGTGCGATGATCTCGTGTCAGAGATCGTCGTCATAAAATGAAAATCTAGTAAAATTTAATCATTTTTATATCTTAGATTCTCAGCCATGATGATTATTGGTGGACTTTCAGAGGGTTAAATTTCGTTGATTTACTAGTTCCGATCTACATTCCAATTATGTTATGTTAAATATAGTATTTTCAACATCATTAAACTTGTCCTTAATCATGTTGTTTGGTCAGGATATTCATTAATGATTTAAATAAATAACGCTTTGAATCCTGCAAATGGTTTGACTGAGTGATTGTTTCGCTATAGATACTTTTAATTGTAATATCTGTTATTTTCCATTTGTTAATGTAAAATTATTAATGGTTAAATTATTTATATTTTATCTACATGAGAAACCAGAAACCATGAAAATGGCTGAACTATTCGGCTGTTATGTTTTTAAACATTCATGATGATCCAAAGATGGTGAAACGGTGAAAAACTGATGTGAAACACTGCCATCACAGCAAAATTAAATTATTGTGATGAGCAATTACTGAAGGTATAATACGAGTAAATAAAGGCAAGTAGCATTGAATGCTCCAAACCAGGTTCGAAAGTTTAATAGATAAGTCAAATAGGGATGCTGAAATACTGATTGAACTTGCTATACCTACTTTGGAGAAGTTAGTCAATGCGATGACCACTATCTACTACAGGAAAAGTGATTTACTTGAAATGACTCTGTTGAATCAACTACACAGGAAATAAAGATATTTAACACAGAAACCGGAAATAGATCTCCTGCTTCCATGGCTTATTTGATTGTTTATATAATATATTTTATTTTCATATACCTACTTGTATAATAATTGATGGTATGATGTGTTTCGATGGTATGATGTGTTTCGATGGTATGATGTGATGTGGTATGTCGTATCTATGAAATTAATGCTTTGTTTGGTGACTTTTAACATCTTTATTATTATTGGTAATGCCATGTTACATAGTAGTACAATAATTTATAATTCTCAGATTAAATAAAAGGCAGATATATTCATTCAACTAAAATGTAAAGCTACCAAAGCAAATACAAACTAAAAAAGCAAATACAAACCCGATTCAGTACTAAAGAAAGCGTCAAATAGCTTTCATGTCACAATTGTCAAAATTTATAAAATAATTTTCTCAGATAAAATGTTGTCTTGCAATTTTAAAACCTGCTAAAGTTGTTCCCAAAATCAAGCAAAAGCAGATTAGATATCTTTTCACAGGTAACTATTCATTATTTTATTATTTATTTATAATAATATTTTTGAGGTGCGCTCGGAACACAAAACCTCGACAATTATTCAATTTTATACCAGCTTTATATGAAAATCGATTACCCTAAATTAGGGGAAATATACATGGGTTATTTGAACACTGATCGATTATAAATTTATATCAAAAAAAATATTTTAAAAATAAATTGTTGTATTTATTTAAATCTAAAAATGAGGAAATGCAGCCAATACATAAATACCAATCGCTGGGTTATTATAAACATAAGATAGATTGTAAAAAGGATTAGAGGGATAAAATAAGGATTTTAACATAGGTAAACCTGGTTGATTGAAAATATCACGTTTGCCTACGATAAAATGCACGATTGAAAGAAAATATTGTATTCTATTTTAGTTCCTGTTTAGCCTACTCAATAAATTATTTTATTTTGCAGATTGCCGACAAATGCTATTAAACGAGATAAATGGGATTTTATTATTCCTCAAAGTAGGCAAGATAATGATTGGCAATCCAAATTTTGCTTTGTTTATTCATTGCATTTTAATGAAGATGACGTATATTATATATATTTCATGTATTTTAATTATAATAAACGTATTAAAATTTTAATATTTTTCAATGAAAAATAACTACTCAAAAGAGAAAAAACCATAAATTAAAACAATTCAACATATTAAGTACTGTATATTAAAAGAACATTTGACATATTTAATATCTATATTTTTTGATAATTTATAATTTTATAAATAAATTTGCCAATTTAATTTTGCATAATATTTCATGTCGAAAATATGGCAAAAAATATTCACTAAATTGCGGGAGATTGCGACTTTTTGTTTTCAATGTGGCAACTTACACACACAAAGAAGTATGTGTCTCTACGATGCCACTGCTAACTGTCAATATGGTTGTCATGCACACATAGTGAAAAAGCGGCTTCACGTCATTCGTTGCATTTCTTTGCGAAAGTTATATCTGCCTTTTATTTAATTTGAGTTATAATTATTGAAGAATAACCACATTTCACAATGCAAATAATCAAAAATTGTATGTAAAACCCAATTTTATTGTTTTTGAATTTTCTATAATTAGTATAAATAAGCCTAGTTCACCAAAATTTTTATTTACCTGTCTAGTGCAGAGTAACATTTATGATAATTATTTAAATTCTAACATATTGCGATGCAAGGAACGTCGCTCGATTTTTATGTGTTCCAGATGTCATGACATGGCATGATGATGAAAATTCTTATAAGCTGTGAAGCACCAGACCGCCATCTTTGTACTCACTAGTAGAAACTCAATTATGCGGGACCGTGCGCCTAGGTGCATCTACAGACTTGTATGCAACGCAGTACTCGCAGAGAGCACTTTTCAATGTTTGAAAGAATTTTTATGCTCCAAAAAAATAGAGGTGATCTGTATCCATATTTCTATTATTAAATTAGTGAAAATTAGCTGTTTTATATATCTATGTTTATTATCATTTATGTTACAAAATTTTCAAAACAGCTTATTTAAATACCCAATTTTGTGACTATATAACTATCAAACTGGATATGTGACACTTAACACTTGAGAGACCATCATCATTGAACATGATGTCACCAATCATTTGGATAAATTATATCAGTTGTTTTTGTCAGCAACTCCATTCTTATAATTTTAATTTTAATTGAATTAATTAATTTATTCTTTAAATTTTTTTTATGACAAAAATAAATCTTAAATCTTAATTACTTACGAATTCGCTCTTGATAGAGTAAGTAAAATACCAGAGGATCAAGGCTTAACGGATTAATATTGAACCAAGTATTTGTGATCATGAGGAGAGTGATTAAGTTTGTTTGAGGATTGGTCTGTACCGGAGGTCATCGTGTAACCATGTTCCAGTACGGGCAAGTGGTGACCGCAACACACATAACAGATTAGTTTTGAATCAAAAATACATAATTAAGCGTTGCAGCATTATTAAGGGTCATTTAAAGTAATTTATTGATTAGATATAATATGGAACGGAGGAAATACAACAAACTAAAACAATTTCATAAATAATTAAATTTGAGTTATGTGATTATTGTTATTTGAGTAAGTTTGAGTTATAAAAAGAAAACGAAAATAAATTCTAACCATTACTTTATTGTCTGCGAGTTCTAGACAATGAACCTCGTTGAAAATGATCAACGGTAGCATTCGGCGACGCTTTCGCGAAAATCCCGAAGTGCGTGGTGACCACGTTATTAGACGATGTCGGAGCCAAGTTCGAGACAGTGTGCGGCAGGCGGTAGACCGAGTCACTGGGAGAGGTTCGTGAGGCTTCCCAGGCGTGGCCTCTGTGCAGTTTGCTGGTGCGGCTAGATCAGAGGCTCAGTCCGCTCATTGGACAGGTTCACGGGTGTTTAACTTCAAATAGTTACTGATAGACTCGCCTATATTTTTAATTGTTGAATGGATAAAACTACATTATCAGATGATCAATGTAGTCTCAATTTAAGTAAATTTGTGATTTTAACAAAAAAAAACGTATATAACACGTATTCGTAACTTAAACTGGATTGGAACTTAAGACATGTCCTATAATTTGAGTTAATGTATGACTGTTTTGAAGTATAATTCTAAATACATTTCTATTCAATGGTATCAGCTCTTCTTTAGCTTTGATTTATATTGAACGATTAATTTTATATGATGCATTACTTGTCTATGATCAGTGTTCGTACATGTTCAAGTATGGAAGTATAACTTATTTGATTTATACAACTAATTAAAGTTTTTTTTTATGATATGTGTTTAAAGATAATAACAGATTGGATTTTAGAAATTAATGTGATGCAATTTGAATGTACGGTTGATACGTTGGAACAGATCCTTAGGGTTTCTTCGACTACTTTAGGGATATGGTCGTCGAGAGCCCTTAATTAGTATCAAGAAGGTTGCGCAGTATTATCAAGGATGTCGTATAATGATACTCGTCTGCTGGTTATCAGAGGAATAATTAAATGGTACAAATACACGGCTTATATACAAAAAGTGTAGGCAAGAACGACCAATAGAAAAATGCTAGATAAATTTACAGAAAGGGTGGACCAATAGGGACGAACACGTGTAAAAGTAATAAAATTAACAAGGTCAGACGATTAGAAAGTATTGCGCAATAATGTGTAATATGAGGTACTCGGTGGGTAAATGATAGCTGCGTCAGGCAGCTACAGATCCGTATAAATCTTTGTGCCCTTTGAAATACAGCATTATTATTTGGATTGAATTGGTTTTAGAACGGGATATGAATGTATATGAATTTCGAGGGGTAAAAGGTTGCGTCAGATGGGGCCGTGCCCATCTGATTATAGACCTAACCCACTGATCTCGAAGGGTAAAAGGTTGCGTCAGATGGGCCCGCGCCTATCTGATTATAGACCTAACCCACTGATCTCGAGGGGTAAAAGGTTGCGTCAGATGGGGCCGCGCCCATCTGATTATAGACCTAACCCACTGATCTCGAGGGGTAAAAGGTTGCGTCAGACGGGCCCGTGCCTATCTGATTATAGACCTAACCCACTGATCTCGAGGGGTAAAAGGTTGCGTCAGATGGGGCCGCGCCCATTTGATTATAGACCTAACCCACTGATCTCGAGGGGTAAAAGGTTGCGTCAGACGGGCCCGTGCCTATCTGATTATAGACCTAACCCACTGATCTCGAGGGGTAAAAGGTTGCGTCAGATGGGGCCGCGCCCATCTGATTATAGACCTAACCCACTGATCTCGAGGGGTAAAAGGTTGCGTCAGACGGGCCCGTGCCTATCTGATTATAGACCTAACCCACTGATCTCGAGGGGTAAAAGTTTGCGTCAGATGGGGCCGCGCCCATCTGATTATAGACCTAACCCACTGATCTCGAGGGGTAAAAGGTTGCGTCAGACGGGCCCGTGCCTATCTGATTATAGACCTAACCCACAGTTCTGAGACCCGTATAAAACCAACAATACGCGCATTATTTAAAGATATTCAGTTGCGCAGGAACAGACATATGTAAAACCTATTTTGGTGAAATAGTAACAATTTGTAAGGAATAAATTCTTCATAGTACCTAAACACTGTTATTATCTTTATTCAAAGGCCTAAGGTTAATTTTTAATATCTATTAAGTTGTATATGATATACATTGTGAAATTGTAAGAGTTGCATGTATTTGCAAAATTGTATTATAAATAGAGTTTAATTGTGAAGTACAAATTTAATGGGTCTACAATAAGATTTTTAGATTACAAGGTGATGCAAGAATTCGATGGGCTGTACAAAAGTCATCATCATATAATTTTATCATCTACCAGATAAAATAAAAGAGCTTAATGTAACTGGATTTAAAAAAATGAGATAAATATATATATTAACATCCAAATGCTATATACAATAGACGAATATTTTAATAAGTAGAATGAATATTTTTATTAGGTTGTGGCATAATGATCTGACGATTTTTGCGGGGACATTTTAGAATATTTTTTACAGCTTCGAGAAAATTCCATGATTATTTATTTATTTATTAATAGTATCATCCACAAAATTACAAAAACCAGCAATGATTACAGATCTCAGTCTTAAAATTAGTTTATTTGTAATTTTAATTACGGATGAACACAGCATGCATATTTAGGTGCATTAACATTGCACGTCTCTTATGTTATAAAAATGATAAAAAAATACGATATTAAAAGTGCAACCTGTGTAGTAGGTATGAATACCTAAAATTGTAATAACTGATTAGGAAATTTCGTAAGATTTTGGGTTTAAAACCCTATGAATTTTATTTCTAAATATTGCAAGCTTATCATGAAAGATGTCAATGGTCTTGTCTTTACTAAGGAACCCCTAAAATAGTTTGCATAGTTTAGGGATGAGAGAATTGCGTCCTAAGTTAGTTTTAAATTTTCTATGGGCGAGTAATGGCCTTGGATGTTGTGGTAAATTATATGGGATATAAAATGAGAAGAGTTGAAGTAGGTTCGAATTGTCAATGATACTATTTAATTGTTTGTACAAAAGATCATGTCCTGCATTTTACGTCTGTCAGACAATTTAAAATTATGAATACACTACGGGTTGTCTGGTAGAGAATGCCAATAGGCATTAAGTCCGCCCTTTGTCAAACCTAGTCTAAGGTTCATACAATAAAGAATAAATAAATAAATAAATAAATAAATACAATTAAGTGCGCTCAGTTTATCAGGTCAATAATTGACAAAGTAGCGAGTGGCATTATGGGAAAAATTTATTTGAAAAGATGATACATCCGCGTCCGCGTTTTCTTTACGAGTTCCGTTTGATACATGCAGCTAAGTAGGCGACACAAAATATATGCCAATGTATGGGAGAAAATACAGTCTCTTATCATACAGTAGTAGATTGGTTTCGACGTTTCTCGAATGGCGACTGTGATCTTGAAGATAAACCTCACGAACGGCGACTGGTTGAGGTTGATGTTGATCGCCTAGCGCAGCTCATTGACGAAGATCCAAGGAGGCCTGCTTGTCAACTTGAAAATGAACTCGGATGCTCCCATACTACCATCGATCCACATTTGAAAGCGATGGGTAAAGTATACAGGCAAGGTCAATGGGTATCCCACGAATTGACGGATGGACAACGGATGATGCGAGTAGCGATTTGTACACAATTACTGACTTTACGTAGCACTTTTGCGTGGTTTCGTGATCTAGTTACAGGAGATGAGAAGTGGTTACTTTACGTTAATCATAACAATAAGCAACAGTGGCTTAGCGCGGGTCAAAGAGGAGTACCAACGACTAAATCTAAAATGACTACGCAGAAGGTTATGTTGAGTGTTTGGTGGAACATGCACGGAGTTAGCTACTGGGAACTATTACCGCAGGGAACAGACATAAATAGTGAACGCTATTGTGCTATGTTGGATAAAGTAGCCGAGAATCTTAAAGGAAAACATGGCAACATGTTTCTCCTCCACGACAATGCCCGACCTCACACTTGACTCGATGACCTCGATGACTTAAAAAAATAATAATTAAGGAGCTAGGCTGGATTTCTTTAGCCCATTCTGCATACTCGCCGGACATCTCCATCTAATTAGGTACCACTTGTTCCGATCGTTACCGGCTCACATTATATGCATTAACGGAAAATCTTTTGATGACTGAGATACATTGGGACAGTGGTTGACAGAAATTTTTAACTCTCGTGAGTCCAAGTTTTAGCAATTTTTTTTTGAATGGTATAAAGTCGCTTCCCCAACGTCGGCAGGATACTGATAATGATGACGTTGATAATGATGCACTATACGTTCAATAAAATGTTAAGCTTGATTAAAAAAAAAAAAAGGTTTCTTAAAACATTGTCAGTTTGTTATGTTACAACACTTACAACCTAATTAATAGGTGAATATTTATTTCACAAACTTGATTAACTGTTTCATAACTAATTTTGATTGTAATTTATAATAATTTTGACAACGTATTCTTATTTTATGAAGGTTATTTTATAAGTTATTATTGACATTAACTTAATATTATTGACATCATCAGATATTTAACTGTCCATTACATAATTCTTTTTGTTTTTATGAATGTTTATTAATGTATATGTATAATTGTAATTTTCCTATGACATTTACTGAATGAAATTTAATTGAATTGCTTAACTGTACAAAAAAAAAGTTTCTTAAACATTGTCAGTTTGTTATGTTACAACACTTACAACTTAATTAATAGGTGAATATTTATTTCACAAACTTGATTAACTGTTTCATAACTAATTTTAATTGTAATTTATAATAATGTTGACAACGTATTCTTATTTTATGAAGGTTATTTTATAAGTTATTATTGACATTAACTTAATTTTATTGACATCATCAGATATTTAACTGTCCGTTACATAATTCTTTTTGTTTTTATGAATGTTTTTTAATGTACCTATATGTATAATTGTAATTTTCCTAATATGACATTTACTGAATGAAATTGAATTGAATTGCTTAAGTGTACAAAAAAAAAAGAAGTTTCTTAAACATTGTCAGTTTGTTATGTTACAACATTTACAACCTAATTAATAGATGAATATTTATCTGACAAATTTGATTAAATTTTATTAAATTTAATTATTTGATCTTTGGCTATTAAATTTAATAAAATTATATTCTAAATAATAACAAATTTTGGTTGTAATATATAATAAGGTTCACAATGTATACTTGTTTTATGAAGGTTATTTGATTATGGTTTATAATTTATTATTGACATTAATCTAATTTTATTGATATCATCAGATATTTCACAATCCGTTACATAATTCTTTTCGTTTTTATGAATATTTAGTAATGTCTATAATTGTAATTTTCATAATATGACATTTATTGAATGAAATTGAATTTAATTGAATGGATTTGCAAAATTCGTGAAATACAGAAATATAATATGTGATTCTTGTAGGTAGGCTGTTGTATTTCATTAATGTTTTTATCAAATAGCTTGCAAATGTAACTTTTGACATATTTTTTTTTGTTTAATACTTGGTATAACTCGATACATGCTTACTATGTCTCCCCTCGCCGAGTGTAAGGTTTGTAGTCTTTTTCTAAATCCGTGTATGGGGACATACACCTGTTCAGGATGGACGAGTGTAAGGTTCCTTAATTAAAGCTGGCAACATCGAAGAAAGTGAAAAAATATGACGAGTGGGGACATACTGGCAGAATGTAGGCTATTAAAAATAAATAATGTATCTGTGAGGGCGATGTCAATGTAAATGTCAATGTCAGAAGAAAAACCAGATTGGTCATTAATGTCAGAAAGAATAGAATGTTTATGATTATTGGAGATATTAATAATTTGTTTAAAATAGAATAAACGAAGTAATTGTATAAATGTGTAATGGAATTATAACAATGTGATCCGGAACAATGGAGTTGTACTACACTACAAACACAAAAAAAATTTAACATTAAAAAATTGAATTTAGAAAAGAAAAAAGGAGAAGGCCTCTTATAAAGTTGTTTAAAATTTACTGTACCTACAAGACAGTATTTTGTATACAAGTAAAAATAATAATATGCATTGTATTGAAATATTAGGATAGGTTTACCGCTTTGGATAATCTGCCAAGATGATCGCTGATAGCTTCAAACAACGGTTGTAGTTGTTTCTCGTTAACCTCTCCAACTGTTCTGCCCAAGGTCTGGTCTATGCACTGTCTAAATTGGTCAATGTTTTCATGAAACGCGCCTAAAATCTGTGGAGGTGTTGTTTCTGTCACATCTCGGCGTACGAATGCCTCCACCTGCAACATTCACTAATACATATATCGGTGAGGCCATGAATCTCCAGTGAAGGGCCAGGGACGGACCTCTTTATTCTACAGCACTTGTCTGATGCAGAGGCTGGCATATAAGAAATGTCATGTCATATTTAGATTAGGGAATTGTCAATAATGTAGGACAGATTAATATTGATCACGTAGTGTGGAAGTACTTTGGAATATTGATGTGAATGTTAGGAGAACTGGAAATATATCATGGTGCAAAGTAAAAGGAATATCATTTCATAACCAATACCATAGAATACCTCCTTCTGCTTTACATACCTACATATGCCACTTCAATTCTCATAAGAAGAACATAAGAAGTTAAATCAATGTTAAGGCATTGATTAGATTAATCAAATTCCTATCGTTCATTATACTATACTCGTAGTTGCATTAACGTGGGTTTTTTCTGAGAAAATGAGGTGTTTTCTCGATAGTCCACTAAACTAAGTACGGATGGTTTGGAAACGTTATAGAAACTTATTTTATGTAGGTTAAATTATGTTTTTCTTACTTATACGTAATAATACTAATACTTAATACAATAATGATTTCTGATTTTTGAAACAAGCAATATCAATTTTACACGCGTTACCTAAAAAAGGCGTTCGGGATTAGAACTATTACTTATAATCACACGTAAATCCGCATTTCAGACTAGTATATTATCATTGCTGAAGTGAATATGTGAAGCAAATACGTTAAGCCTGACGTGATTAATATTCTACTGGACCGCGTCCAGAACTTATGGTGTTACTGACGGTGACATATCTACGTGCTGGAGTTACTTTTGTTGTTCCAAAATAATTCCAGGAGTTGAAAGACAAAGTATGTTCCAGGTAGAACTTTCTCGAGCATAGTCTAATAAAATCCAACTAGACTGCCAGATTTTTGAGTAACCTAGTTGATTAATCAAGTCAGCAGTGATAATTTAGTGATTTGAACGAAAGGCTCCCGAGCGTAGGCACGAGTTAGAATTTTGCTCGCACCGCTAACTTTCAAAAGTTAATACATGCGGATAGCAATGATATTTATTTGAATCATTAATATGAATGAAGAACTTAGGAAAATTTATCGTTGCTACAAATAAATTCTTGACAAAATATTTTCTTCAATAGATAGTGAAAAAAGTTATGTTAATGAACAGATAATAACACTAAGTATTGTCCGTTATGAAAAGAACATATAAATCAAAATTACTTACGTTAACAACCGCGATCAATGTACAGAGGTAAAGCGCAATAGCTCTCGTCATTCTGAAGATAAAATGATTGACGATTTGCAAATGACTTGTCAGTAATGACTGTGGATGATCTAATACATCGCATCCTTATGTAGGTATCTCGTTGTTTAGGTAAGGATGAACGCAATGAGGGTTTCAATTAGGCGCAATTCACAAAGACCTTATACAGTGATCGTTGGTCACTTCTTCCTAATTATAGTGAACCATAGAGTCCGGTGTAAGTGTCATTTTTTGGATCTCAGTCAGTAATTTTTGACATTTGACACGTTCTGCTGAAAAACGAACGAGACAATAAGACGCCCAATTCATCTTGACACTGGAACCTGTACCATCCAATTAATTCCCAAGAGTACATGTATGGTATCAGGTAAAATTATTCTACCTTGGTAGTCTTGACACTAACCGCTAATTTTAAATATTTCTTTTAAACTTAAATTCATAATCTTGTATATTATACTAATGTTTGTAGTTATTCCTGGTATGTGTAAGTATTATGTAATTATTATTTAAGTGGTTTATCTTATTTATTATATTGTCAGTGCACCCTACCCTTTTCACAATGATTTCTATGTCCTCTGCCAAAAGGTTGTCTGGAAGAGATCGCTCTATAGCGATAAGACGGCCTTTTGTACTACATGGTAGTTATATTATGTTCTAACGTATTTGTTGTGTACAATAAAAAGTATTCTATTCTATTCTATTCTATGGTGCAGTTATTTTTTCAAACAAATTCCTGTTATACAATATCTTATACGCTATAATCAAGAGAGTAATATTATACTCATTTCCTATGGAGTTTCTCGAATAGCTCAAAAAGGAGGAGCAATAAAATAAGGAATTACTTTGTTTGCTGCGATACTCATTATTATAAAAGTAGCTAAAGTGCTATGTTACATTTCGTAACTTTAAATAGGATTCCATTTTACAGGTTTATTCTGTATTCATGCAGATTCATTAACAAGTAATTTCCGATAAGCAGTTTATAGAATAATGAAGTTACAATTTCGTGTTTCACAAATCCCTACACTTCCAATTATTAAACTCACTCAGATCAAATAGTTTATTTGCAATATCCTTTTAAATTGACTGCGTAATGATTAAATTTGTTTGTTGTATTAAAAATATCGAAAAAACGGCTTGAAAGAAAGATAGACAATAATAACCAATACTTTATTCCAAATTAGTGAACAATATACATTTTTAACTTCATTATTTCTTAATACTAACAACAATTTATTTTTCGATTATGTAAATAATGTTTTTTAATCATTAATAATATTTTCTTATCAGTGACGACATTATGATAATGGAATGAAATATTATTATTGAATGAAATATTATTCTTAGACATAAAACATTTACGATCTTAACTATTGTTCACAGATTAGGTACTACTGCGAGAAACTTTTTAATTTCGACATTTCATTCTCTTCATCATCACCAGCTGATGTTAGAATATAATACTGATGGAAATAAACCCAAAAAAAGGCTACGAGAAATTTAATAGATACCATCTCAGATTTGGCTCCATTTGTTCAAATTAAACTATTACGGAAGTATTGAATTGTGGATATAAATGATAATGATCAATGATTTAAAGAAATTAATATCACATTAAAGTTTAATATCACTGGGTTCAAAATATAAATAATTTTACATGATTTTAAACTTAACTCATCGCGGACTGTAAAATTTTTTAGTATAATACGTAGTAAAAAAAATAAAATTTTACAGTTAAAATGAATAAATCTTCTTGCGGGTAAGATCTTAGTAATCGTGAACCAGTTGAACCTCTAGCTGATCCAAGCAACCTTCCAGTCCGTCAGCTCCTTGGTTAGGACCAAACTGAAACGTTAAAGGAGATTTGTTAATATACAATTCTATAATGCAATGATCTATGTTGAGAATAGTCCCCTCGCCTATTGAACCTTAGCCGTCATAATTCCTTTATTGGCATTTTACCTATAAGGATTCTACCTGCAGTGATTGTCTTATTGAATGAGGAGGCCTGGCGCCTTTTTCATGCGAGTTGATGGAATAACGACGGGCCATCTTAAGCATCTGAAGTTTTCATAGTACGTTTCAATAGTACGCGCACAAGAAATTTAACCATTTAATTTTAGATGTGTGCGCTTTCTAAACGGAGACAGAGAGTAGACTAACTCTCCACAGCATGCAAATTTTTTGCCATTAACGGTCACTCTTCCAACTATTGACCTATAATTGCTTAACTCTATAGAGCACTGAGGCTTTCCCTGGGCCACAAATAGTATTTGACGCGGAAGCGTATCCATTCTAATCTGTGTAACTTGTGAACATTGAGTATAATTACGTCAATGAATATCCACTAAAATTACAGAACACTCTTAACTTTAAATTCAACAAGCTGTGACACAGGTTAGTGGCGCGACATTGTTTACTTACTTGCCTATGGTAATTCTAAAAGGAATAACATGAACCCATTTCTAGTGTTAGAGTTGCCAGTGTAAATACCTATGTTGAGAGTTTGTTTAGACGGTTAAGTACTAACACAAACAGAACTTTTCTACTGGGAATACACTTTACGTTTATGTGTCGTCGGCGAAGTATAAAACAATTTAGTTTCACGGATTCCATCCCAAATTTTCCTGCCACCAGCAAACACTTGTCCAGAATAATTTTGTAATTGAAATTAAACACCAGCACTTTGTATTAGAAATGTATTTTGGTACCCAAATTCAAATCAAGGAGATTCTTTGTGGATTCATAACACTGATTTGAAACTTTCATACAGAATTAGTGTCATTGAAATTCTCTGCATCATCTAATACTATATCGATCATTCTTACCAAAAAGTTAAGGTATGGCAGAACAGCGTTTAATTCAACATTAATGTCGTGATCTTCTGATTGCAGGTCTTTGAATACGGGTGACAAGCGATAGTTAACACTTTCAGTCCCATTGTTCACGTAGAGCTGTAGATTTTGTCCTGTTTCAGCTTTCGTATGTGACTCACTGGATTGTGCAGGAAGACATGTTGCCTACAATATGATATAGGTATTAAGAATAGAACAGTGGAATAGGGCATTCCACTGTTCTATTCTTAAAAGAATGTAAACTGCCATTACTTTTTACACAATGAGTAAAAATCTTAGATAGAGATGCAAACGTTTTAAAAATGGTGAGACTAGTAAGCGTGAAGTAGGTACCTACTGGATCTATGTCTATTAACTAAGATGATAATAAATATAATGCCAATTAAAAAACTTAGTTTATGGTATTTATCAAAATGTATAAATATAACTTAGGTATGAATTAAATACAGAATTATTAAAACTTATATTTAAAATGGTTTATGGAAAGTTGTAAAATATGAAATAAGGTTTTGTTGTACAAAATAGAATAAAAAATAATATTTATGATTATAAAGCCAGTTCATAAAAAATAAAAACTTGTTTTTAAAATGTAATAATTATGTAAAACAAAGAGCATTTCAGTTAATAAAAGCCACAATGTTTTAATTTAAAAAAGAAAAACACTCACATAATAAACAGAAAAGACTAACAAAACAATAGCACTAAGCTTAAACATTTTTACTCCGTTAACAAGACCAGCAGAATGCAGCAGATAATGAACTAATTCCAGTTTATATAAACACCTGGTTAAATACATCGGGCATAACCACGTACGACAGATAATTTGAAGTCGGACGTGTGACTTAAAATTATCTAGCGTACGTGGTAAATGACAAAATTGCGAAAAATATCAGACTAATCCTTGTGATTACTCTGAAATTTTTCAACTGGTTCGAAGACAGAGTAGTTCATATAGTTCATAATTATAATGATTTGTGGCTACTGAAGGACATAAACATCAGGACGTAAACCAATTTCCAAAACCGAACCCTCATTATGGTTGCACGATCCGATCACTGTATCCGTGTCATCACTACAATTACCTAAAGTGATACCGAATATGAATCCATATTACCTACTTTCATGATTGCATTAATGAGGAATGACATTTGTTTGTTGTACATACTACGTGTTTATAGTACGAAATTAAAAAAAAAAAAATTGTCGTATTTCAATTCGGAGCTACTTAATATGTTTTTATAGAAACGACAAACGAGTGGAAGTATTATAATAATTGGTAAGGTTAGGTTAAGGTTAGTAAGTAATGGTAAGTAATTGTAAGTTGTCTGTGACACCAAAGCCTCACCGACGCGAACTAAACAGGCGATCCTCTAAATAAACATGTTGAGCCCAGCAAACAATAGTACTCTTGATGTTAGTTATAATTCTATAGTAAAAGATATAGATAACTAGCTGACCGGGTAAAGGTTGTTCTGCCATATAAATTATATCTAGTTATAGGGACACCCCAATCACCCAGCGGTGTGGTAATTTTTACGAACTATTCTCATATTTACCAAATTTACATAAAAATTTCATGAAAATCGGTCGAGCCGTTCCAGAGGAATTCGACTAAAAACACCGTGACACGAAATTTTTATTAGATTTTTGAGAACTTAGTAACATTGAGATATAGGTAGGTATTGTGAAATTATACCTAGTAGATGAAGAATATACAAGAATTACCTAATTGATTAAAATACAAAAAATTCTTTAAAAAAAAATTAAAATTTCCTTATTTTTATCAATATCTCTTTGGAATAATTTTACCTTGAATAAATTCATCCAATTACATTAACTAAAAAATTATGAAAATTATAATAATATCAAGAAACATCCGAGTTACCATTAGTAATCACATAATTACAATAACAAGAATGATTTTATCATAATGTTTACAAATGTTCCCGTCTATCGGTAAACGTGATAAGCCCGTGAACGATTTAATATGGACGTTCTATGGATAAACACGTACTTTAAAGATAAAATGTATTTAAAATATTAAAATTACATGCTGAATATTTTAAATTGAGTTGTAAAATTTTATGTTTCTCTTTATCTGCGGTAAGGCGTGCGTTTTATTTAAATTAGTGGTAAAAATAAGAGGAATATTATGAAAAAAAAATATTGAATAAATAATTAGTTGCTGTGCTCTGTACCCACTATTTCCATAAATCTGTGGTCCAAGCAGCCCATGGTCGTAGCGAAATTGTTGATCGTAGTCGAATTGCCCTAGGCCTAGGTCCCTCCTGTTGGCGGTCTGCCGTTTGGTGGGTTCTGTGCTGGTCCGGTTATACGCCTTGCTTACAACCATGATTTTTTCTTTAATTCGGATGCTGCAATTGGAATAAATACTTCCTTGATCGCGTTTGTCGGTTATTTACATTTTTAAAAAAATTAATGTTTGTTATGGCCGGCAATCGAACCAGGAACCCGGTAATTCGCAGAAAAAATTACTGGCAAATTTTCAACACGCTCGCCAGTTTTTTAGAAGAGCGCTTTGAAATTGGGCTCAAAGATGGAAGCGTGTCCCCATGACCTAACAAACGCTTTTAACTAATTCAAACACACATTTGACATTTGCTCGGGACATAGGCCTGTTGCAATATGGCTCGTTAATTATGGTTTTGATTATTTATCACGCAATAAATCTCGCCAGCTGAGGGTGATGTCACTACACTATTTAGTCTGGTGATTATAACCTATTAGTTTACTAAATTTAAGCTTAATATTAAGTTGAGCGTAATCTACGTCATGTCAAATTGCTTACATTTAAGCATTTGTGTTTATTGTGCGATTTGTTCATTAGTTCTTGTAATTTTTTGAGGTCCGTTTTTGTGAAAAAAATCGTGTGTATTAATTGTACGTCAAATAAACGAGTTCATTATGAGGGATAAAAATAATATGATTTTCTTGTAAAAGGAAACCACAAAAACAACTATTAGGTACCTAAAAAGGATTAAAATGATATGTAAAGCATAACGAATGAAGAGGCAAACGGTTCACGATATAAGGATGGAAAAACGGGGATGAGGGATATTATCTCAAACAATTCAATAGTACCCAGATAACCGAACTTTGCTCGGTTTAGTGTTGCTCAACAACGCCATCTACTGAAGTAGCTTTAGTGTTGCTCCTCGCCAATAGATGTCAGAAAGTGTCTATTGTAGCAGTTTTTCACTGTCTCAAAACACGGATAGAACAACATTTTCTAAAAATGAATCCTAGCTAAATCGATTTATCGCCCCCGGAACCCCCTGCATAGTATTATAAATTTCATGAAAATCGTTGGAGCCGTTTCCGAGATTCAGAAAATATATATACAAGAATTGCTAATTTAAAGGTATTATTAGGTTTTAGTATACATGCGACTTTATCTGTTAATAAATTGCCAGCACAAAATGTAATTCACCATGTTTATACAGCATGGAACTACTTAAATTTTCATTAGAAATCCAAACACGTAAACAATATCATATAGTGATGGTACAAATTACATGACACACTCATTAGTTGTCATCAAAGGAACCTCAATCGTTGGGCGCGACGCCGAAACTGCTGCTAGGCACACCCTTAGCTTGGTGTTTGCAGAGACTCTCCAAAATTAACTTAATATTAAGGCGTGAATTTGTTACCATTCGCGGTCATAATATTAATTGATGATTAATACGAGTACATTTACACAAACATAGGTAAAAATACTATTTATATAATTGTATTTTGTTATTTAACATTGTAACAATTAAACATTTAGTACTCATTGTATTTTTTATGTAGCGTACTTATGAAAATTTTAGTGCCTGATATATTTTAATAGCAATGTTTTAGGTATGGGTATTTCTAAATCTCAACTTAGTTCTAATTTAATCATTGTTACTTGAGCAATCCTTGTGATTACGTGATTTTAATGAAAACAGTGAATCTCAAAGAAATATTTACTAAATGTATTATAGATTTAGTAATAATAATAGCGAATTGAACTAAGGTTGTGTTTTTAATTTCATATAATAATAAATACAATTAAATATTTAGTATTCATTGTATTTTTTATGTAGCGTACTTATGAAAATTTTAGTGCCTGATATCTTTTAATAGCAACGTTTTGGGTACGGGTATTTCTAAATCACAACTGAGTTCTAATTTAATCATTGTGACTTCAGCAATCCTTGTGATTACCTGATTTTAATGAAAACAGTGAATGTCAAAGAAATATTTATCAAATGTATTATAGATTTAGTAAAAATAATAGCGAATTGAATTAAGGTTGTGTTTTTAATTTCTTAAAATAATAAAAATACATACGTCAGACTCAATCCAACGAAATTATCGTCACCCTACATAATAATTATGAGCGTCACGTATATGTGTCGTCTCAGATGCCATATTCCTGAACAAAGAACATACAGAAAAGTTAGTAAAACTATATTAGTAGGTAAAATAACAAATAAGTTTATTTTTTTTATTTCAAATTACAATATACATACATAGTATACAAATTCAAAGTGACTTTAAAAACATTTTAATAAACGATCGATTATACATACAACAAATTGCTATCTATTTACGTTTTATGTTTTGCATCTGTATGGTTTTGTTAATGTTTTTTTTACGGAAGAAAAATTAAGGTTATGTTATTATTACGTCATCACAATATATTATTTAGCTTTATAACATCTCTCTTTTTTCGGATAGGTATTTTTAATTAATTAATTTCATCAAATATAATGTTTTATTAATAGTGCATATATGCACAATAATGAAAAATCCTACTAATTCGTAAATATTAAATCAATAGTCTAGCGTAGTTAATCGTAGTCAACTGATGAAAAGTTGAAAACAAACAAATTAAAATGTTAGGTCCGAGCTTACTACAATAATGGTATTTGTATCATTTATTAGTCATTGAGCATTTAATCAGGCGTCACTGCGGAATTCCATATTAAATTAAATTAGGTACTACGTATTAATCAAATTTGGAACAACCCATAAGCGTATTAAATACTTGTGCATTCCAAAAAGCATATTGCGGCTAGCCGTTGTTGAGTCAAGCTACTTTAATTATGTTCTATTTGGTGGCAAAACATGCGTAAAAGCGTACGATGTATGAATAAGGAACTGAAGCGAAATAAAACTACATGCTATCGAGACAAAACGCCGTTCATATGATTTTGAATAGTGTCTCTCGCAGCAAGCGGGCTGAAACTGGAACCAAATTAGTTCACCTTTCATCCGGGACAAACCCGTGCATGTCAACAAAAAGTTTATTTCGTATGTGTTGAATGTTAAATAATAAATATTTTAATAGAAGTTATTTATACGTTGCAAAGTAAGGTCCTTTATACGATTTGAGCAACAACGATAAATAAAACAAAAACAATTCACTAACGTGGGCCTGTTTATATATTAGTGATCCGAGAGTGCCTGAAGCTAACCTGAATTTTTACCCGACTGCGCGATGCAAAGAAGGGTAATACGTTTATCAGTTTATCGCCCCATCTCAGAGTCACTAACAGTTACTTAAATCGCTCCTTAGTACAGAATTTGTATGGTGATTCTTTACTAAGGAGCGATTAAAGTAACCGTTAGTGACTCTGAGTTGGGGCGTATGTGTATTTGTTCCTATGTGGCGTTGTAGAGACCAAAAGTGTTGAAGGGTTTCGATGATTATTGTGTAGCTTTTTGAGTACATAATGTAGTTTTAACAACATTCTTAACTACTGTGCTTGTTTTTTCTTTATAATTTTTGAAGTAGAACTTCTATAGGCGCGACTTGAGAAGAATTCGTTCTAATACAGCTTGCAAGGATTGATTCATATATAATTACATGCTAACAAACTAACTAAGAAATCAAGTTAAATGAAAGCTTATGTAAAAAATCTATATTTTTTAAATCTTGCGGATTAGCGGGCAGACGTTTCTCCTGAAGGTAAGTGGCCACCGTTCCTAGCTACTGCTAAACAATTTAAAATAGTAAATTTAAATTTTAGTTAATTTAAATCTTGTCAAATAGCCTATTGAACTTTGCGACACCACAAATATTGGATGAAGTTTAAATATAGCCAATGTAGACTATTTACGAACGACATTTGAACAAACTGAGCGTTGACAAATAGTATAGTCGGTAAACTTTATGTAAACCGATCCCATGACAATTTCTTTGAGAGTAATACGGCTCCAAAGTTTGCAAGAACCCTCATAAGACTTAGCTTAAGATTTATCTCATTCCTTTGTTGTTGACAGTGTACACATGACCTTCTTCGCAAAGTTATTACATTTGTCGTTATTAAAATTAATGGTTTCAATTTTAATTGGGTCTAGAGAGTTACGCAAAGTCAGTTTTGGAATACAATGAAATAAAAATATACTGTGTATCGACAGGATGCTTATGTACCTACATAGCTATGTTTAGTGTATTATGAAAAAATATGGATTTTTTAATTTTGAAATAAGTAAAAAAGGTTCGATTATTTCAATTATCTGAACAGCATTTCATTGCAACTTGCACTTAACAAAAGTCGATTTTATGTATCTTTTTGTAGGACGATCGTATAAAATAAAGCACCTCTCGACTGTAACTTAATTAAGTAACACATCGAGATCGGACGCAATCTGTTCGAGTTTTCTGTAGTAATTAAATTGGAAAAATACAGGAAATATTAATGTTCAATGGGCTACAATGTTTTAATTTAAACGAAAGACGGACTCGAACCACAGAAATTATTTATGTAACGATGTAACAAAATGAAGCGCTCATAGCCCGGCAGCTTGTGTCGATCCAAAGTGATCGACAAAGTTAAGCAACAGCGGGCGCGGTCGGTAGCCACCCAGGCCGCTAGTGGCAAAAATTCTTGAGCGTTTCCGTGCTTCGGAGGGCACTTAAATTACACTTCAAACATATACATATATAGCATACAAAGTCAACTCTAAATATACAAAGTCTATAATTTTGCTACTGATTCACAAAACGTATCCCTTCGAAATTCATGAGTTGCCAGCCAACAAGAAGAGATGAAAAAGAAAAATATCTTTTGACCAAGTTACTAGAATATAGTAAGGATCGTAGTTAGTAGAATATAGTAAGGATCAGTGTATGGACAAAAATAGTTGTGACATGTAATCGTACACTTTATTAATATTATTTTGGGAAAAATTTCAGAAGAAATGGTATTTTTGTTAAGTAGCCACACAAGAAATTTATGCTGTACTTGGCCGAGAAAATTAGCTACCCTAATTTAAGCTTATTATTATGATCCGCATCAGCCGGTTCAAAATATTAAAGTTTATGTAGCATACAATACAAAAATAATATTTTCCCGTTATACAAGTCCCAAAACAGCAACCTGCTAAATATTATCTTGTGTCTATCGACATAGGGGTAGCCAAAATACTTTTTAGCAGTCCGGGCTACTAGTATTTATTAAATACAGTGATCTGACGGATTTCGTCCGCACACACTTCGTCAAAATAATATGATGAACTTACATCTTCTACATTATGGCTTTCAGATTAATTAGGAGATAGAGTTTATTAAATTGAAATGCAAAGGAAGTGGCCAACATGTACCCCGGAAATGGTTAAAATACTCTTATTTGTACAAAGTTTTAGTCCTCTGAAAAGACATGTTTTCCATTTATTATAACATAACTAGAATTTTAATTTTCTTCTGAACTCCGCCATTAGTAGTCATAATAAATTAACAATAAAAATAAGTTGTATAATCTTCTACTTCCTCCATTACTATTACCGGAGGTTGACAATTGGCTGACAGAAATGCAAATGTCTGCTATATTGACATTTGATTTATGAGTTTGATTTCTGCAAAATAATAATTTTGTTTGATTTTTTGCCGTGAGATGCATTAATTGCGCGATTGATATTGAGTGTATGGCACGTCACTCAATATCTTCGCTAGCAAGAAACCTTCAATCCATATTGGTTGGTAGAATGGATCACTGCAGTACAGGTATGGCATTTTTCTTTACTATTAAGTAAGTAGTGCTTATAGCTAAGACTAGGTTCACGTGGCAATGTACAATATTACTATGTTTTTTTTTTGCAATATTACTCATAGAATATCTCGCTATTTTTACAAAAAAAATCTCTGTTTTAAACACTTTTCCACAATTACTTATGTTTTGCAGAATGTCAAACTACAAAAGCTAAAACTCCCCGTAAAAGGAGAATCTCAAGTTCTGAAGATTTTTATTGACGAAATTATCAAAGTAGATATTGTAAGCTTTAATGTAAGGTAAAATTAAAATGTGTACATTATATTTCACAAGTGGGGCAAATGCCTATACAGATGTTGGCCATCTCCAATGCAATTTATTTGACTGAGACCTCCATCAGAAATGGCCAGTGGAATAGCTCAAAGGGGACTCTAGAAATCCCCCCATTTTTCCGCCACACAAACCTAAAGTTGTGAACAGTTCTGCAAAATTCCTCTAAGATTAAATAGTTTTTCAATAACGCCGCCTGTGAAGCTTTTCATTACTTTTTCAATATGGCATTCAGAGGAGTTGACAGTTTGAAAAGTCGAAATGTGCACAAGCTTCAATAAACTATTGCAGAAATTAAACGTTGTCGCTTAATAAACAAAAGACTGTGTCTATTTCAAAAATATATCTTTGGTTGGATTGCTTTACTAGAAATAAATGATATTTTTTGTGGCTAGTAACGCGTTGCTAGTAGTGAAGTAGAAAAGGTGTTTCAAGTCCGAATTGTACTCGTATGAAATTTATGGGATAGCTTTTCCTAATAAAACTTCATCCAAGAATATTCTCTTGATATTTAAGAAAATATAATAGTATTTCAACATAGGGATTACCGTAAACACTAATTTCGAAACACACTTGACATTTTCTTATTTTTCATTTATCCTCTCAGTTCAGCCTCAAAATCTTTTTTATAATACCTCGTTACAATAATGCAGTCAAAGTAGCTCAAGATTTCAAAATTACTAGGTCGTTAAAACAATTCGTGGACTCATATTTGGTGGAACAAAACTTCCCTGAGTAGGCCGATTCCATGAGGCAATTTTTTGTGCGGCTATACCCAAAGCGAAAGCGAACATTTGCTTCGTCCAACTTCATTATGAACTTCTAAAAATTTATTAACTCCTGATTCAAATAATAACTTTGCCCCATTATTTATTTCAAGAAGTTTTTGTAATTTCGCTCAGCCCGGAATACTTTTATTTAGCCAGTTTGTTAGCTAGATTCAAAGAAAATAGTTTAAAGACAACATTATGGAGTTCACCTATTTAGCAATGCTGACTGCCAGGTCTATTTAACTTTTCAATTTATGTTAACTACTGCAAGTTCGTTTAACTGAATTTTATTTGGGTACTATAGTTAATATGTAGCAGAATAGATACAAATACAGATAACATAAGTATACCTACACTCCGATTAAGATGCCGATGAGCAGAGAAATCTACAATGGATATTTTTTCCGAATTTATAATAAATTACCTTTGATGAACTTGATGAATGCTATTATTATGTCCACATAATTCTTGATAAAAAATAAACAACTTTAAAATTAGGGATAACTCAAAAACTCCTCATCAAATGTCGCTCAAAGGAGAACCCCAGTTTCCATAGAAACTCAGGCCTAAGTAGACAAGACTGGAAATTGGCTGTTAATTAGATTATTGCAAAAAGTTCAATTTCTCCAATTTTCACGGCTGCCAGCAATGGCCAACTAAGGAAATCCTAGAATTAATCACCTTAATTATAGGTTATGATTATGTCATACTCGTGTCACAGTGCTATTTAATATGTATGTTACACTTACGTTGGCGGGTGTCTATTATAATATCTACTACTTCAATGGTTTTCACCCAAAACGAATGTCATAAAAAGGTTGTATAATAAAAGCTACAGCATATTTCAAGAGATTTTATTAGTTATCATTATAATATATTAATATTTCGTGTAGTTGTGCAGGAGGCGTTATATTTCGTTAGTACCTTGCCCAATCAAGATACCATAATATACTCATTGTAAGTATGGCCACAGCAACTTCCTGATCTTCTAAAGATGTATAGGGTACGTTATCCAGTGTTCAGGACTTATTCTGAACTTTTGTCAGTCACAAAACAGGCGATTAAGGAGTCCATATTCATATAGTATTAGTTTGCAAGAAATTGTAGCGAAACTGCGAAACACATTCACCAAAACACAAGTTCGAAAGCGAATACAATAGAAAATTAAAATCACTGTGTGAGTGTCGATGAGTTTCAATAGTAAATAGGACTCCAAATACGCTGAAAATATCTGATAGTAAAAATATACAAAACACGCGTAGAAAGATGAAAGATCGATGAGAATTATGAGAAATATGACAATACAGTGGTGTTATTTATAAATACTATGGTTACCAAAATGACATTATTAGGGATTACATCATCTTTGTTGTCAATCGATTAATCGATGTCAAAATATTCGAAATGTAATTTAATAAAATTAGCGTAACGATTAAATGGTAATTATAATATATTACATAGTTTTCATTTATATGGAATACGAAAATATGTAAAAAATAAATTAATATTATAATTATAATCAATAAATAATACATAAAATATATTATTATGTTCCATCAATCGATCAATATCAATCGATTCAATCGATTATAAAATCGTATGTAATGAGATAAATACTGTGAAAACTTTTTTGCATTATTTAGTTCATTTGGCAAGAGCAGCTGAAGCTAAAATTTAAATATGTTTATCTTATAAATAAGACGATTTTTTGGTATATAGTTTACTCTTGTCTAGTCCGATGTTCTAGCACAGATTACATAATGGTTCGAGGCCGAAAATTGGGGTTCTCCTTTAAGAAATACAGTCGAATTGAATACCACCTCCTTTTTTGAAGTCGGTTAACAAAAGAAGTGTTCCATTTCAACATAGATTTCGCACGGTGGTAGGGTTGTTTTACCTTCCACCTGGCTAACTATTACTCCCCTTTTATTGTTCGATTATCACGCCCAATTTTCTTTTTTTTTTGTTAATAGTTAATTGTTAATGTCTTGATAATGAAAATTTTTCTTAAAAAATAATGGACTTTAAATATTCTTGATTTTAAATCTTCACATAAAATGCACGCTATATTCTTGCTCACACTATTTTACGATCGAAATTGTTTCCACAAACGACTTAGCAATAGTAAAAAAGTTACAACCTTCTCTCAGTTAAAGGCATAATACTCCGTAGTTACATTTCAACAACGTAGAAAGAAAAACAAAATATGTCCCCAGACATCCTTTTTTACGTCGTCATTAAAAGAAACCTAATTTCTTTTTTCAGCAATGCGGAGTACATACAATATCTGATATCAGACTGTGAGGTCGTAAAAGGGAAGTGGTTAAACTTTAATGAGATAGTTGCTAACGCAATCATAATTATAAGGGAAGGGGGGGCATAACGGGGACGTTAAGGGAAATAGCCAATATCAGAATAAACAAAATATATTAAGTAATTATTATAATCATAGCACTTTGGTTACATATTAGGGTTATCATTTGGCATAGAATTTGGCGAAGTAACTAATCAATTATTGCTTAAATTTTAATTTTACGAAACCCTCATGAAAACCCCATTGTGCCCCGTGGTAGGGGCAATATGGGGTACATGGTTATTTTATTCACAATATGTGCAGATGTGAATTTCTTCTGGGTTCTCGTCGTCAATACGAGCACAGGCTGTATGACACCATCGTCTGTACAGCTGGCAGGACACCCAAACCTCCGCAGACTTTAAATATGTATGTTTCTCATCAAGGCAATAGAGGCATAAAGTATCCACGTCTACGTTTTGTACAATGTATGTATTGCCTCTCGAACTTTTCTTTTTGTACGTTCGTACCATATTTAATACCTAAAACAAAATTAAAATTCCAATATCAAATATTCACATCATTCCTTTAGGTAACCATACATAAAATAGGGGTACCCCGTCATGCCCCCACTGGTAACATTATGTGAAATAATTGACAAAAAAAACAAATCGGCGGTTAGAGTGATTTTTTTTAAAACATATCAATAATTAATATCTCTACAAAAACACTACAAATAAACCATAATAGTAATGAAAACACTTAGCTTTTTACATGTGTTTCCGTATTCACTCAAAATTAGATGAAATCACATCAAAAAATATTTATTTTCGTAAAAACCAAACGACTGCAGACTAGTCGCCGGTCACTGTCGGATTAAATACTGATACAAAATGGTCATTTATTAGTGAAAACAACAAACGTCTAGTGTGCATCGTTACTTGTTTTTTTGGGTTACCCCGTTGTGCCCCGTGACCCCGTTATGCCCCCCCTTCCCCTACATTGGTAACCTGTGTCGCTTTGCTTTGGACAATCAATGCGTTTAAGCTCATATTCGGAAAATGTTTAAACTGATTGTTTTAATTGACATTATCTTTTCCTTTGTAAATCGGTTGAAATAAAACAATACTGCAATGTTACTCCAAGCTTACTCATTGGTCACTACATCGAAACGGATTAAGTCGTGTCTGAGATTGGCTGGAATAAGCACTGGTCAGTTACAGTTGTATTATTATATGTATTATGTTTATGACATGATAAATACGATTATTACCAGTATTTTACTGATAAGTAGTCAGTCAGCTAGTCTTCGCATAGCGGGCTATATGTTTAATTCATGGTCCGGCTGTAAAGCATACTGGAGCGATATTAAATTATGAATTAGGTCGGTTGAAGGCTAATTGGCCCAAATACAGAACATAGCAGTATTAAAGCCACAGGTAAATAGACTCGCTCTACAGAATTTTGCAATATAATACGAATATCTCGATATTACGTGTATGTTAAATACAACTGTGACTGGGATTGCTTTCGTGTATTAGACGGGAAATGTACAGTTGTACTAATTATTTGTCTATGTATATTATGTTAAGTAAAATAATTAAGTAGGTACTAATTCAAGCAGTAACGTTATATCGAATATCGTAACTGCGAATGATGTCTCTTTGTTAGTATGAACTAGAAAATGTTAAATACAAATCGTTCTTAGGGCATAGTATGTTTATACTTACTTTAGCGGTCATTCTCAATGTTATATTATCTATCCATAATCCTCAAGTTACTAAACTAGCAACTGTGAAAAATTTTACAACCACATGGTTAGTTTTTATTACTTTACTAGGTATTTTTACCCGACTGCGTGACGCAAAGAAGGTAAATGTTTTTATCAGTCTATGTATGTTTTTTCCTATGTGGAGTTGTAGAGACCCGTTTGGTCTTGGAGAACGGCCGTAAAACAGTTATAGTAAATGATTAGTGACAGTAACAATGTGTTTGTCGGCAGGTCTCTTCGAGACAGAAGGTGTCCGGATACCGGGCACGGAATGCGACTATCAGTTCAGCCGGTCCGGCAACCGGCCGAGCCATGGCCGCCTGTACAGTCCCCGCTACCCGTCCATCTACCCCAATAATGTGCGATGTTCCTACCACTTTCATGCCAGGTGAGTTTTAATTATAATAAATAACATTATGCACTCATAGCACTACACTAGGATTACCTGTGTAGTGGGTGCCATGGACAACACACAAAGACTTGCACATACCCAGACCGAGAATAGAAATTCAAATTCGTCATTCAAATTTCCACCTCGCTGGGAAACGAACCCAGGACTTTTGGCACGGCGATCCGACATGGTAATCATGGCGCTACACAGGTCGTCATTCGACAGTCAGTAGACTTTAAAAGACTAACAAAATTTCCGTTGCTCAATGTGCGCAACGCCAACAATAGAACCCGATGGAGACCAATCGCGAGGGCTGCAATTTATCAGGAGATCAAGAACAGTTTAACCAACATCATCTTAAAGAACACGATCATTCTACTAAGAGCTCCCGCTAACCTTATATTAAGTGTCCAGTCAATGACCAACGCGCAGATTCACTGTTTACCATCAATACCTACGAGTTTCATATAAATTCATGACTAATTCGTCATTGCTCCATAAACCAGAAAATAATGTAAGCTTTGGTTTCGATACAGCAATGTGTAACGAATTCATCCGATTTGGAAGACTAAATTTAATGTGATGAACCCATTATCACTAAGCACACCTCAGAATAAAGAATAAACAAGCACACGTACCCGTATAAACAATTGCTCAAAACAAAATATGCAGATTGACCTTTGTGAAAACTTTGTGTACCGATAAAATAATCATAAAGCAGTCAAAAAATCAATATGCATGCAGTGAAGCTATATATCCAAGACAATTTTAAAGCGTAACATGATAGCGATAATAGCATTTATGAAGCTTTTTTTCTGTTTCAGACCAAAGGATCGTGTTAAGCTAGTTTTTGAAGAAATTTCCTTGCAAAAAGGTGATATAAGGTAAGCTACAACTTAGTTAAAAAGCTTTTAATTTGGAGCAACATTTTGTCAGAAGTTTCTGTGCCATGAAGTTTTTGTACCGTCTAATTTATCGTTCGCCTACTAGGAACGCGTTTTAGCAAGGTTTTTTGTTTTCTATCCGAGGCAGGTTAGGTAACACCAATCCATTTCAGAACTTAAAAGCAAAGCAAAGCAAAAACCCATAATTGTCCCACTGCTGGGCTCGGGGTGTCCGCTCACAATGTGAGGGGTACAGACAAAAGTTTACCATGCTGGCCAAGTGCGGATTGATAGACTTCACACACCTTTGAGAACTTTATGGAGAACTCTCCGGTGTGCAGGTTTCCTCACAATGTTTTCCTTCACCGAAGCAAGTGATAATAGGGATGTTGACTAATTTTAGAATTACACTTTATTTTATAGATAGAACCTCAATATTCACGAAAAAAATATTATAAAAATAATAATCTTCAATTTAAAAACAAAAATTGATAAATAAAAATCACTATCAAATTTCCCACCAAAAACGTCACGTGACGTCACTAAACGATATTCAATACTATCTGTCTACTATGTTTGTTGAATTTCCATATAAAATTGTTCCAATGACGTCATATTCTCAAAATGGCGTTTGAGGTCACGTGAAAGTGAGTACAATTTTTTACATTTTAAATTAATGATATTTAATTTATTGTGATTGATTTCAATAAAAGAATCATATTTTAGGCCTTTAAATGTTACCACTAATATTTTAGACATAAATTTATATTAATTTATAATTAGTGTCAACATCCCTATTAGCTTGTAATACGTACATAATGTTTGAAAATTAGAGGTGCGTGCCAGGATTTGAACTCGTGCCTCCGCGTTCGAGAGACCAACGTTTTAACTGCTACGCTATCACTGCTGTATTGTACAGAATATAATTCTTACGTAATCAATGAGTACTCGACCACATTCCATCAAGCTGTTTTAGTAGGATTGTTGAAAACTAACTTAATTAAGTTGATGAAGAAAGTAAGTGGGATAGTTATTTACAACATCAAATACTTGAGTTACTCAGGAAATTAATGTATGTAACAAAATAAAGTTATTTTAATTTATTATTATTTACCAGTACTTATTTAAACAATTTTCAAACACAATCCTGAAGTAATCTCAAGAGAATCTATAATTTGTCATCTAAATCTGTCATAAATTTTTCCAATACCCAAAGATATAATAAAAACTAGATAGGAGAATGTAGTAATAATCGGGTCTTACATCTACGAATATCGAATTTTACTACAGTGCATGATAGCACCGTTGGACACTGTCGTAAAAGTGTTATAAAGTTCGTGACACCGCTACGATATTACCCTCCGACTTGGGAAATATTAAATTTTCCAGAACTTTTAAAATAGTAAAATTTAATCGCGTAAAAAACGGGTTTATGCTAAGAAACAAGAAGTATAAAAGTTGTGGATAATATTTTCATCAAAATTTGGAGAAGCTCAAAATAAGGAAAATTTTAACCGTTGTTTTAGTACCTAGCATAGCAATGGATTGAACCAATATTAAAATTACAGGTTCAACTTCGAAAAATATGGAAAATATTGTGGTTATATTAGACTTTAAGGATTGCGAAACATAACTATTTCAATTAGCATAAATTTAAAAACAATATTATATAGGTACCTAGAGCTTGGTATAATAATACATATATTATGTAGGTTTATTACAGTAGTAGGTACCTAATCTATTAAAATTTATAGTTAGCGTGTTAAATTCTTACTTTGTGTTAAAAATAATTGCTTTAAACGCTTGTCGATTTTGAGTTAATCAGGAATCAAACGAGCAGAAATAAAGGACCCTGTAAAAATCAATTACCACAAAGTTACAAGCGAACTTCGGAACTTACTACCTTAAAATTCCCGGCATTAAATTGAACTATTACAGTTTTACCTGACCCAGAGTAAATTGCCCGCAGTTTCACAAATATCAAGCGAACCTCATAGAATTCCGTGAAATAGTCATCCCTGTATTTAACAGCATTACCATAATTGAATTATGAATATAATAGACCGCTGCACAGAACCGTTAATGAGCGCCGGCTATAAACCACATCTAGTCGCTTAATTATCTAGATAATGCATGCGTCCGCGTTAGGGCACAATATACTGTAACGGCTAAAAGGTATTTTAGTAATTTCAATGGTTTTAGCCTTTAGAGTGTCTAAGCCTATGGACATTATTTGTTAAATTGCTGTTTAATTCAAACTTTAAAAGTAGAAACTTCGAAACTAACTATGATACGGTTACTGGCGCCATTTATTTTCTACGCTGATAAATAATTCCGCTTAGTTTTATGGATTGAAACCTTGAAAAAGGTCAAGACATGCTTAACTTTTGCTTAATCGTATGAATCGTTAGTAGCACAAGTCGGATAAACAAGTGAAGAATATACTCTAGTAAATATTTTGCAGATTACGAACTTCAAAAAGATCTGAATACAGTAACGAAGTGGCAGGCTGCTGTAAGGAAAGTAGGTCTCACTAAAGTAATAAAGAGTGCTACGATGACGTAGCTGTGAAAAAGATGGAAAGTGAACACTTGGAATTAAAAAAGCAACTTTTAAATTGTAAATACAGTTTTTGAAGAGGATATTTGGAGAAATACAAGGTGTCTTCTATAGCAAATTCTCAAGATTGCCGAGTTCTGTAAAAGATTATTAACCCTTTGTACTTGAGAGGTGAGTCTCGCTCACCACATGATTTATTGCCACAACTTGAGAGGTGACTCTCGCTTACCACTTGTTTTGGTGCGGAAATTCGATGATCAATTACCAAATAAAGACATATAAGTAGTTTACACAGTGCATCGAATTTCTGCACCAAACAAAGTGGAGAGTCACCTCTCGAGTTGTGGCAATAAATCATGTGATGAGTGAGACTCACCTCTCGAGTGCAAAGGGTTAAACCTCAACAGTACCCACTCTTGTATGACGATTAAGTCCACAGGTTAAGTCCCTCACTAAACTGTGTAACTAGATGGTAGTTAGCCCACGTTTTAATTTTCCGTGACAATTTAACGTGTCTCATTTGTTGGCGAACCAATTATGATACTAGAAACCGTTTCTTTCTTGGTTGACAAAAGTGACATCTATGGTGTAACCAATGTCTATGGGTATTCAATACAAATAAATTCAAAAGTACTCAACAACTCATCGCTAATCTATTGACTGGTACTACAGTTTACAGATTCTCTTCATAATTGAGGAGGCCTGAAGTGGACGCGTTCCAGAAATTTTGCCAATAGTAATCACCGATCCGAGTACTATCAGAGGCCGAATTTCTTTAATTCGGTCAGTCACAATCGGCACAAGCAAGCTATGAGAGCTTTGTATTAACAACATTACAAATATTAGCATCTATAAATAGAGTGACCTACGCAGAAATTACATATATTCCATGATTTGAACAAAGCAGTTTGACAGCTTATTGCTTGATTTGCATAAATCAGTAAAACACCTTATAAACACATACCTTGTCACCATGCCTTGTTGCCAAAATTATAACATCTTTCCTGCAAAATACTGTAATAAATATAATGTGTGATAAAAGGTAACCAGAAGTATCGCACATGTAATTAATTATTTATTAAGTTGATTATAATCGGAAACTTTGATGTGGCCTTCGCTATTCTTAAGTTAGACGAGTCTACGATAACACTCAGTGGTCCTCCCTGCACAACGTGGCGTAACCACAGACTTAAAAAAGAACCAGACGGATTGTCAGCAACAAATTCAGTGAAGCACCCATAGTAACACCAACTCCTCTAATCGTACAAGTATTACACGCACACGTTGACACCATGCTGTTATTAATCGGCCGCCATTACCGCGTCAGATTGGTCGGACCGCACTGAAAACTACGCACACATGGTAAGCGTTCTTTTTTAAGTCTGTGGGCGTAACTAATCGATGATAATATTTTTGTGGTAAGAAGTGTCGAACGATCAAACTAGTTTCGTAATTGTAAGTCAAATCTGTAAGCAAGATGCCACCCAAAATTTTTAATCCACCTCCATCTAGCTTGATCCTTGGTATTTAGACGCTTATTACTATAATAATATAATAAGGCTAATTATAATTAAAACCCTAGTAAGCATCCGTATGGTTTAGCTTAAGCTTTGTGAACATACATAAGTTACGAGCACCTCCAAAATAAAATCAAACCTTTGCCTCGTCCATTATTTTGGAGAATAGAACTCAAGCAGGGAAACAAACTATCTTATTACCAAATCATTTGAAATTCAAATCCAATATTAATTTCGGATTTCTAAACTTTTGTCAACATAAGATTATGAAGTCCGCACATATCACAGACTTAAGTAGTAAATACATATCAATGAAATTTAAGTGACTGTGATTTCATAATAATTATGTTTTCTCAAGTGCTTATAATATTCAACGACTATGTAACAGGCAGCCTTCAAATGCTTTTAAGGCAGACTGATTAATCTTCACAAAGTAATTTACGCTGTATAACCTAGTTAGGAGGGAAACGAGTGACTACTTCAAATGTGAATAAATTATAAACATAAATTTTGACTTGTTTTTGAATCTCAGTACATCGTAATAAAGAATTTAGGTAACTGCGCTACTTACATACTTTAATTGTAGAGCAATAAACTCATGAAACATAACATTACATTAAATGAAAGTAAATCTTTATTGTCATTGATAGCACGTTGACGATTGACGAGCCGTTTAACCAAGATCTGGAATTTCTATAACAGTACCTACGTTTTATCCCAGCCAAAGCCGTGGGCCTGGGCGGAACACTTGTGAATAAAATAAATCCAAATTATTTAAACGGAACAGTACTGTAGGGTAGCTTCTGATCTGCAATCCCTTGAAGCTGTGAATAATCAAGATTCTATTTATCACAATCAAAAGATACGGTCGTTTATGCAGTATCTTTTACACTCGCAAGGGAATTAAACCTATACCCCGTTGATATAGAATCATGAAATGTGGCAAGAAGGTACAAGGCTTTTGCGGTTACATAAAAACAAAAAGTCTCTAATTCCTAATCTGTTTACAACATCAAATTGCCTACAAATTCGGCTAAGTAATAAGATACATATATTGCAATGAAGTCCTCCAAGTTAAATCAACATCAGATACCGAATCTCCAAATTATAATATTGTAGCACAAGATATTAAACCCAAAGTAAATTAACTTTAGTGCAATATCACCTCAAACTTCAGAATATTATGTTATTGTTAACTCGGTTAGATTAATTAAGACAAATATCTTGGTACGGGATAGTGATACGGAGATACGTCGCATAATACCTGAGGGATTCTAACTGAATGAAAATGACAATATTCGCTTTTAGTTGAAGATTTGGGATACGCGATGTATTACAATTTATTTGTTTTAGGTACGGTATTTTTATTACAAAGTTACGTTACATTCTGTATCAAAATAAACTACGAGTATATAATATATCTATATCAAACATAGTACTAGTTGTATGCTGGATATGGTTAGCGTAAATAACTCCATGAAACTTGCTGCTTTGTATTTAAGGCGAGCACACAACGCTACGATGAAAAAATGCATCGTGGAATGTGGAACTATCGGACGACATACGATTCTATATGCGGCATTGTTCTTTCAATGCGTCGTCATACCGCAGTATTTTGGCTTTGCCAATGAATGAAAGTTTCTTTAAAATAATTTCTAGAAAAGTCGACTCTTAAAATATAGTGAGCGTATCCACATCGACGCTTGAAAGGAAAAATTGACTAAGCGACATTGAGCTAACTTGACAGGAGAGCAGTTTAAAGTTGAATTTTTTGAATAGTTGTTGTATATGCCACAATATAGATGATAAAATAAGGATTCCAAAGATTCCAGTAAGAATAACGTCGAGGAGGACTACAAAAAAATAAATGATTTTTTTTTCTAAAAATTCTAACTTTAATCCATCTTTAAACTGCTCTTCTGCAAAGTTAGCTCAATGTCGCTTAGTAAATTTTTCCTTTCAAGCATCGATATCATGTAACATAAATAAAATAATATCCGATTCTCCAATTCCTTCATTAATCCTCGTTGAAGCTGTGTGTTCAAACGCCTTACATTACTGAAAACATGTCTCTTAAATTACAAGAACAGATAACGTCCTGCAGTCCCGCTAATGAATTGAAGCTATTTGTAACCATAAGAAATCCCGAAGCAATGCTCTTAGTTTACATTCACCACAAAACTAACAAATTAAGTTACATGACCTGTTCACAGCTGCCTGCGTCGAGCTGACATCATCAAAGTGTTTGACGGACGAGACGCAAACTCGCCTGCCATCGCTATGCTGTGTAACGAACTTACCGGTACGTAACTATGTTGTTATATAACGAGATTATGTTTTAATAAGGTTTTCATCCTCGGACTCAAAGTTTTAATATAGAATACCTAGGGGATTTCTACGTTAATAGAAAACGGTATACTCTCAGTACAGCCCGGTTAGTTTAACTTTAACAGATTATGAATGAATATTGCCAAGTGATAAATGATAGCGCAACCCGCGTTTTTTGAAACAGCATCAGTGAAGCCTTTGGCGTTTCTGATGTTCATGAGTGACGTTGACCTTTTATAACATGTTATTATTATACGGGTACTCCATAATATTATTATGTAGAATTTTTTTGGCGTACAAAATTCATATCGAGATAAAAGCAATATAATGTATAACTACAATGTATCTAATACCCTCAAACGAGCAATTCTTGTATATTCTGGATATCGGAAACGGCTCCAACGATTTTCGTAATATTTAGTATGCAAGGGTTTTCGGGGGCGATAAATATATCTAGCTAGGATTCATTTTTAGAAAATGTCGTTTTATTCGTGTTTTCAAGCAATGAAAAACTTCTACAATAGACTCTTCCTGACATCTTTTGGCGAGTAGCAACACTAAAGCTACTTCAGTAGATTAGATGGCTTTGTTAAGCAACACTAAACCGAGCAAAGCTCGATCATCCGAGTACTCATAATAAAACGTGTTAAATCCACGATGAGTTTAGTTTAAAATCATAAATCACCAGTTGTCTCATCCTCACGTTTGTCGACTGTATATTATATAATAATAAAAGTAAAAGTTTGATTCCCGACAGTGGTAAAGATTTAAATTACAGATTTGGCACTACCATCAAAATGATTTCCTCTACTGACACGTACTGATTAGTAGTTTAACAAAAGATAAAACAGTTTGAGAGACTATATCAGTGAGTCTGAGATACCTTGCCCTTTTATTTCGATTTTAACCCATGCATGTATGGCTTTACACAACAGTGCTGTACACCACCATATGACTCAATGCTCGTTGAGTATGCACACTTGTGGCGTTGTATCGCCACAGTAACAACGTACACGGTTCCCTTTTTGAATAAATAACGCTGCGTCAAAGTAGAACTCACTTTTGTAGGGTTGACCAAATGCTTTGAGCGGGGTGATTCTGAACAGACTCATTGAGACTTTTATTAAATCATTTTTTGTACACGTTCTAAGGAATTTATGTAGCGTATTCAAGATATTGTTCGTATTACGTAAACACAAAAGGATTTGGTCTGAGTTGAAATTTAATTTTGGATTTTTGAAGTGCTAACTTATTTAGGCTCGTGGAGTAATTTTTCAAGTGGAATAAAACCAATCAACTCGCGACAGTCGCGACACCATCATCATATTAATCGACAGGTACCTGTGTCACCATCTCTGAGAGAAGTACAGAACTATAGTTATGTACATAATTTACAGCTCGTATTAATATCAAGATTGTAGTTTACATAATATACTTTACGAGGCGTTGGAAGCCATTCACTAAAATGTAATGAATAAAAGAGGACTTCATTCAAAAGTATTTCCTGCACCACAATAAAATATTTCCTGATGATTCAAAAAATACACACAATAATTGTTCAAGTTTTCACTTCTATCGGCACTTCCAGAGTTCCTTTCATTTTTTTCATATTTCCTTACAGGAACTTTAACAAGATTATTTCTATATTTTTAGCAGACTTTAAGAATTTATTTTAGCTCATGTACGATTTCAGAAATTGTCATCCAAAAATATTTTTTTTATTTATTTAGGTACATTTTAATTTTGTCTTTGAAGCCATGGTCTTGTTATATGTATAAGTGTATTGTAGAAAACCTTTAGAGCTACATTTATTATATTGAAATTCTGCCGTAGGTACTCATCTATTTATAAAATGTATTTTTATTTTAGCATGCAATAATTTTAAACTTATTTTTATCTCCGTGAAATTTTCACATTTTTTTTATTATCTCCAAAATCCTACTTAAATAAATTGAATAAAAATAAAATGATATCCTTAAAGTATTCAGTTTATGTTTCGTAATGGTGGCTTCACACGAGCAATTTATCGTCCAATTTGCGCGATACCTGAGGCTTGACCCAATTAGTGAAGTCGCCACAACACTGCTTGATTTAACGTTTATAGTTGGCATTATCAAAAAGTATTATATAGTGGTGAGATGTTAGAAGTCCATCTATCCTTGAGACTAAGCGAAATTCTCTAGTGTATAGCACATAATATCTTATCATTTGTAAACCGTCCCAAAGCTTTGCAACATATTTACCTTTTTAAAAACAATTGCCAACCCTACTGCGACGCCAGTGGCGCTCAACAGTGATTGCTTGCCTTCTATACCTAATTCCAGGTGTTCTCAAACTGTTCTGTATTCAAACAATGTCCCCTGGTCCCGCACTTTACAGAGATGAGAAAGTAAAGCTCTACTTTGGATTCTAAGGGCGTCTCACTTTATGTATTCAACAGATAATGTACATGTAAAAATAAATTTTCTTTATGTAATACATAAATTACTGCTGTACTTTATGGGAGACATAAATTGTGTAGTATCGGAACAGTTGGCAAACAACGCGTCTTGCATATCCATTGAAAATTTCGAATAAGTAAGTCCACCTTTTTACATAGAGTAGTGATATTTGCAACCTTCGTTTATATTTTCTTCTTGATATACCCTCATCCTTAACCGTTTAATATACACGAGCAAGAGAAGTTGATTTCGGATTGAAATCATTAATCAAATAAGTGAAATAAGTCACCCTAATGTTTTTGATGACTTATTTTTCTTCGTGCATTCAATGTTACTATAATAGTAGGTGTGTAGGAAAATTGCATCTTAATACGGTGATCTGTACTCCTGAGAATTCTCAGATATTTCAAACTTCCTTCCCGTAATATTACTATTTTCTAGGTTACGAGGTGCTTTCAACGGGACCATCACTGCTGCTGCAGTTCACAGCCAACTCTGCTTCGCCTGGCCAGGGTTTTGCTGCAACTTTCCACTTCCAGCCGCCACCAGACTCCACAGCCGCAGGTTAGCATAGTACATAATCATATTATGTTTATGTACTAAAAATAACATAATCTAACGAGCTTCATTATGCTGGTGCAAAAATACCACTTTGACATAGTATAATATGTAATGTATGTCAAACCTACATAAAAATGAATAACATCTGGATCGTTTTTTGTTTAGTTAAATGAATTCTATTATAAAATAATCTTAAATCAAAATTTAAAAAATTTTTTAGGAAACGCTTTTATTTCAATAATGTTTAGTTTATAAAATTAGCTACAAGTTGTGAAAATTTCAAGTCTCTACGTAAAATAGAACATAGAGAATTATGCGTCTAAAGTCTGAAAATCGTTTTTTTTTAATTTAACAACAAATAAACAATGAAAATTAGTTTAAAATATGATTTTCGTGTATTGTCATCGGAAATACACATGTCTGCCAAATTTCATCAATTTTCATTAAAGGGAAGTCATTCAAATTAACGTTACAAGATTTGATGCTCCGAAGTGAAGCTAAATAAAAGCGTTTAATGATAAGGCAGGGCACTTAAAAAAATAATTTTTGTAATAACAATGATTAACCTAATCTGTCACTGTCTGTACTACGTCCGTAGTTAGCCTCCATTAACTGTTGGTTTAATTAAATAATCACCTTACTGATATGAATATTTTGTGTATCAAAGTGATAGTATTATGATCCCTATTGCATATTAATTAACACTGATTAATCTTATTATCTGAGTGTACCTTTGAGCATTAAACGCATGCATTAATTCTGCATATTGATTAAGTGATTAACTCATGTTGTTAATTGTCTCTTGCACTCAATTATTTCGGCACTTGCATTGACTAACCCATTTGACCCAGAGTAGCTTGCAATTTTGGTTCTTTGGTTTTGTGAAGCTGAAAAAGGGTTAAAATTAATAATGATCACAATAAATACTCTTTGTTGCAAATACATTTTTATATCAAGTAGTAGTATCTATATTTCATGGACCTAGGTATACCTAAGTCTACCTAAATATCTTAAGGTTTAGGTATACCTAAATACAAAAGACAATCGGCGATAGTATCGGTAAAACAATTTCTTACAGGAAGCCTCAACGAAAACAGTAAACATTTTTTCAGGAAATTGATACGATCCTGTCAATGTACGTTAAAGTAAACAGGGCTCCAGATTTAGGTAGGCAAACTTCTTGCAATTTATCAATGTACCTACATATCTACCTATTATCTCTCAGAATATAGAATTATCTAACCTGTACACCTGTACCCTGTGTCAATGCTAGACTCTAGTATGTAATTACTCCATGTTTATTGTAACTCTGTTTGTTATTTGTTCCATGTACAACTTGTCCACCAGCACCAGTGCCTCTATCTATCTAGCGGAAGAGAGTTTTACAGTTGCCGATAGAGGCGCTGGTGAACAAATTGTACATGGAGCAAATTACAAACAGAGTTACAATAAACATGGAGTAATTATATACTAGAGTCTAACGGTCATTAACAAATAACAGATGAAGTCATATATACCGTATCTTGGACTACCATTGCCATTTAGGTTGGTACTGTCAGATGGAATCGAAGTCAAAGATTAACTTATAGGTATTCCAGGTTCCAGTATAGGTGCTTCTTATAATACTGCTTAGAAGCAGTAAATACAGAACTGTATTCTGAGAGCTACTTATAACATTAAAAATAACAACATATTTAGATTTATTAAAACGTGATTGAAAATACCTACTCTAATTAAATCTTAGATATAGAATTAGATATAAGGATCGTGTTGTCTTGACAATTCTACCTAAAAAGTCTAGTAAGTATCTCAGTAGTTTTTTTTCAGCGGCCTTTAAAAACTATTGTCTGTGCTATTGTTCTCTACTAATTATCCTTGTGCAAGTTAGGGCCTGCAATAAAATGCGTCCGGACCAGTTAAATTCGCGACTGCGCCAACAAGGTATGAATAGGAATGTTGGCCAAAGTCCAGGATTCTCATACTAATGTAATTTGGGTGGAGTTCAGAAATGTAGCTAACTCTGGCATGTTACAAAGGGGAGACAAAATAAGAAATACCATATACATGCTTACATTTTTTGATCAAAATGAAATTCTGTTCTTTGTTTTATTTCGTTTTCTAGGTAAGTTATTTCTGCTTAAGACTAGTTGGTAGTTACCTAAGTAATTCCTAGGTTATTATATGCATCAGATGGGTTGAGATTTGTCTTTCTCTAGGTTCATAATAATAATAGGGTTTAGAAACTTATGTAGTACGTACTTCTAAATTCTATTTCTATAGTTCTAACTTCATAAAAATTACAAAAACTCTTTGTTGAGAAATATAAAAGTGAAAGACAAAGATTTTTAATAGAAATAAAATGAAGCCGTTTTATCACTTTTCTGAAAATACAATTTTTTTTACTATCCAGTTCTTTTTTCTTGCTTAGTGCTGCCATCTAGAATATGGTTAGTAAAATTAATGAAGTACTGGGTGACATTTTGCGACTATATTTCAACTAGCGCCATCTAGCAATAAAAGCGTAAACCAATATACACAGTACATAGCTAAGTGTAATACGAGAGTTTGGGCTTAGCAACTATAACACGAGATGGCAGTAAATATTACAATTCAGAAAAAAATAAATATCACTGAAATGGAAGATGGCACTGGTGTTGCAAAATTTTTGAAATACAAAAGGAATTGTATTATCGTTGTAAATATTTATACGAGCGACGGTACAATTTAATATGTACTGAATTAAATACCACTTAATATTTAAAATTAAAAATGTTATTTTTCTTTCAGATTCAGACCGACTTTTGAAACTTAGTTTCGGAAAGGCGTTCGAGTCTCTCGGGCCTGAAGTAAGCGCAACAAGTAAGTACATGTTTTGATTTATTTCCAGGTACAAGATATTTCGATATTTATTCTAAAAATATTTGGAATATACCTTATGACTTACTTTAAAAATATATGATTGACACCCCATAATACAATTATCCTTAATTATCTACTCGGTTTTGTCCTACAAAACTTAATTCAATGAAGCTAAGATTAAGATTGATTTTGCTCACCGGATGACAATGCAGTAACTAAGGTACTGCAATATACTAATGACGTAGTGCTGGTTTGATGATAGAACAAAAAGCTTGAATAGCCTAGAGGTACGATAAAGATTTTATTAGTTTTCTCGTGTTTCTTTTATTTTTATTATCTTGTTGTGTTGTATTTAAAATTGTATTTCTAGTATGTTACGAATATATTTCTTCATTAATCAATATCGTTAAATAAATAAAAATGTTTTATTTATTTTTACAACGTTTTATTAAAATTCTCCACAAAGGCTTTTGGCAAAATTGCTTGGTTGCGCGTACTATCTTAGGCCTGAAAATGTCAGTTGACCTATTTAAATATTTTACTAGTAGATAAGTATTTAAGAATGTTAAGTTAGAGTAAAATTGTTTTACGGTTGGCCGTTTGTAAATATTTTTGAGATGTTAAGTTAATGTGTGTAACGTAAGATTAACCATCTTGAGTTTAAGATGGTGTGTTGGGAAAAATACACCCAAATGATTTTTTTTATTGCCTGAGGGGCTGACGACAAAGAAAAAATGCCACCTGATGGTAAGTGGTCACCGTCGCCTATAGACATGAGCAAGACCAGAGGAATCGCCAATGCATGCCACCGGCCCTGAAGGAGAACACCTTTTTTGAAGAATCCCATTACGTAAAATTTCAATGAATTAGAAAACACTTTTTAAAATGTTGTTATTTAATTATTGGAATAAGGCACATATAAAACTGCTTTTTTCTTTTGTCGGCAACACTTTGCCATGCAAATGGGAGCGAGTGAAAATCTTGCGTAATTTTTAGGACACCTTATTACCAGAGTAAACTATCAAAAGACGAAAATAAAAAGGTAGTTAGGTACCTACTTAACCTACTACACTGAAACATAACTTTGTAGTACTTTTTAAAATTCAAATAGACTCGTTTAAGTTTTATAACATGTGCATTACAGACTTGAATTGAATTGAAACTATTTTGCAGCATAGATAAATGCGCGAATCAGTCGGTGCAATCTCAGCCATTTTCTCTATGAAGGACCCTCTTCTCTTCAAGAAGCGTTTTAGGATTTTCAGTAATTTCTCTGAAACATGGAAGTTACGGTGCAGATTAGGTAAGCTTTCTTCTACTGAAGTGATAAGGATCCTTTATGTTTTATACGATATTTAATTTTATAAACGGGTAACAACTAACCAACTAACTAACTACGAGGTACCTAATAGAGGTGCTACTGAAGTACATAAATCGTAACTACAAGGTATTTATCCAGTATGATGTTCATTTAACGTCACCTCTTATTTTATCAAGTCAATCAGAGGTGCAGAATCAATTTCATGCTATCTACTAATAAATTATGTTATTAATTATATCCATCCATACGCCTTTGAGAGTCCACTAAAGAGTACTTTACTGGCAGTAGCCAGGCATACTCGTAGGATTCCACTAACTTGCGCTACACTCACTGGCGGTACAGCACGGCAGACGTTACTTGGCGCGTCTGAACATAGGCTTTGCGAACTTTAGCGCATGTTGGACAGAGATAGCGACACGAACATGCTAACGTGTGACTGAGACATAATACGCCGCGTACCGAGCATTGCTGAATTATGTTACTGCGCAGCCTTCTGCGCGAAGTTCAGACGCGCCAGGATACAGCAGCCGTACTATACTAAGATTTCTGAATCCAGTGGATGTCCTCTGTCTTCTTCAGCACCTTTCTCTTTATTTATAAATTCTCTTACCCCTCTTTTTGGCTGCTCTTACCATCTTTATGCTGATGACCTGCAAATTTATACCCACGCTAATGTAGCGGATATTAATGGTGCCGTTGCTACAATCAACGAAGACCTGGTTAGGGTTAGCAACTGGTCCCAAAAATTTGGTATTAAAATAAATACCCGGAAATGCCAAGCTATACTTGTTGGTAGCCCACGCCAAATGGTCAAAATCGACACTGACTCGGTGGCGCCTGTCACGTTTGAGAATTACTGCATTAATTACTCCACTAGCGTCAAAGACCTTGCCATGTTTATTGACAGCAGCCTTAGCTCGAACAAGCAGGTAGCTGAGGTCTGCCGTAAGGTGACTGCCTCACTGTCCACGCTGAATCGGCTTAGAAATTTTCTCCCTGCTGATACAAAGGCTTATCTGGTTCAAACGCTCATTTTCCCGATTATCGATTATGGTGATGTGTGCTATTTAGACCTGAGTGAGGCTCTCTTGAACAAGCTGGATCGTCTCATAAACAGTGCCGTTCGCTTTGTATTCTGCCTTCGCAAATATGATCACATTTCTTCTTATCGTTCTAAGCTTAAATGGCTTCCCACCCGCGAGCGACGGCGATCCAGGACGCTATGTTCCCTTTTCTCTGTTCTCTTTGATAACTTTTCACCGGATTACTTGAAATCCAAATTCCAGTATTTATGTTCTTCCCATGATCGGCAGCTTCGCTCTCGTGCATCTTACCTGCTTTCCATCCCGCTGCACCGGTCTGGCTTCGTCTCTAACTCTTTCACAGTTTTGGCCGCTCGATTCTGGAACTCACTCCCCGAGGACTTCAGAAAACCCTCTGTTAAGCTTACCTTTAAGAATAAGCTACGGGCTTATCTACTGAGTTGTCATCCTTAAATCACATGTTCGTCATCTTTCATGTGTTTTTTTATTTATTGTTATATATTATTATGTATGTATGTATATATGTATGTATGTATGTGTGTATATATGTATGTGTATTATGATATGTATGTATTATCTATGTGTATTTATATCATAACTAGCTGTTACCCGCGACTTCGTACGCTGAAAATAAATGTGCCTTCATTATAAAACATGTTTTTCGTAAATTAAGAACAAACTTGTCTGGACTATGAGGAGAGAAGATCCGTGCCTTGTATTAGCCCATTTTGGGTTGAAGCTTTTACACCTACACTTAGTAAGTATAATGTATTATATAAATGAGTGAAATATTAAACAAATCTCTAGTGTTGTATCATGCACTCTAAAATTGCTAAAACAATAAAATTATAACTACGATCTGATATTCTAGTGTGATTGGTAGTCAGCAAGATACCAAACTCTTTACCAAAATTACAGCATAAGTGACATGTTAGAACCCATTAATTATCCATTGGGAGAAGCTCATAGCCCGGACGCCGCGGCTTGTGTTGGTCCTAATAGTAATCGAGCGCGATCGGTAGTTGGATAGGTGACCGCTAGTGGCAAAAAATTTTTGAGCTCTCCGTGTTCCGGAGAGCACGTCAAGCTGTTGGTCTGGTTATTGTCGTAAGATAACAGTCGTTATGACATGTCGGAGGCCCTCGCCCGGCGCAATGACTTCCGACACTTGGGTTGGTCTCTAATCCCTCCACCAATCCGCACTGGAGCAAAGTGGTGGAGTATACTTTAGGCCTCCTCAAGAGAAGAGAGTCATGCTCAATAATGAACCATTAATGACCCATCCACATGAAAGGTCCCAAAATTGTCGAAAGTGACCACTTACTATGAGGTGACTTATCTGTTCGTTTGCCGGCTATTTACATAAAAAAGTAACAAAAAACATTTTTCATCTGTTTTAAATTTAATAATTGCTAATCATAAAAAAATCTAAGAAAAATTTGAAGGCAAATGAAAATGATTTTCTCCTAACCCATACAAACTTTCATCCTTTAGCCCTTAGCAGATGAATAAAAAAAATCTTCTACAGTTAATTTTTGTTTGTAGCGAAAAGCTAACATGGCGGTATGTTTTCACATTTGCGTTCTAAAATGATGAAGTTTCTAAGTGAGATGAATTTCCCAAAAAAAATTTCACAGTTAATTGTTGTTTTTGGCTATGAGCTTACATATGAATTTTTTTATTTCTGAGTTTTAAGATGACGAAGATTCATACAAACTTATAACCTCTAGTTTTAGCCCTTAGCCTTACATCCCGCATTACCAAACAATTGTGTTACAGTTATTTTGTTTTTAATGTAAGATTACATTTTAGCCGTATTAGGGCGGCTTAGAATACTAACCCCAATCCCACGCTGGATGGGTGTCGTAAGAGGCGACTAAATCCGGCCCGCTGGTGGTAATGCCCCTCGAGGGATTATATTGGTAATATTGATTTTAATTGTACATTAATAACATTATTACTATTACTATTTCTCGATGGGGTTCGTCTAGATAGCTACCACCCTTGAGCATAAGTCAGCCGCCAAACGACTCGTGTTCCGGATGGAGGCTTGAGAGCCAGTTCTTTCTTTCTTTTTCTTCTCTCTTTCTTGGCCGGCAACGCATCAGTGATGCCTTTGGTGTTGCTGATGTCCATTGGCGACGATATCCAGTTACCATCAGGTGGATCGTCAGCTTGTTTGCCGGCTATTTCCATAAAAAAAAACATACTAATTAACAACTTTCACAGTTTTAACTTCAAAAAACCATAGCAAGTGCATGTCAGGTCATGCGCAATGTAGGGTTCCGAAGTAGTAAGTTTATCGACTATTACTCATTAACTACTTATGCTAATCTTATGTTTTCATGTGATGCCCGGACAGACAGACAGACAGACTCTATTATATAATTCTAAAAAAAAATAATTTTGTGTTTTAACACGTTATTGAAGTGCCCCCTAATCGAATTTTTTAAAAAATATTCAATGTACCTGTAATTCAAATTTGCCCTTTGAATTTTATTATAGTATAGATTATCTGGATTCAGAAGGCTCAGGACCGGTCAGAGTGGCGCAAGTTAGGGGAGGCCTATGTCCAGCAGTGGACCTCCAAGGGCTGATGGATGGATGGATGATAGATTATTTGTTCAATGTCAACTGTTCGTACAACTGAATTACGATTTTCAACCCCTTCCAGGATGAAATATAAAAAATGCTAAATTTACGTTGCAAGCCATAAATAGACAATTCATGTTTTAAAAACAAAGTTAATATAAAAATAGATATTAAGTAAAAAAAATATGTCAATGCCATATTCAAGCTCCATCTTGCAAAATAGAAATAAACTAAGAAATGCATATGTATGCCTTATTATATTATGTGAAGAAAAGGTTTTTGTAAGTTTAAAACAAATTGACTCATTTTTTTATTTTCCCATACAAACTTTCATAACATATCCCCAAGGAACCCTTTAAGTGGAAAACCCTATTCTTTAATTTGAAAAACTCGTTTTTCGGTTTTGGTATCGTGCAAGTATAGATTTACAACTTGAAAAATCATTTATTTAGAAATCACAGACAGACACTTCAATTTTATTTATGTGTATTTGAATTATTGTAAAGTAAAAAATAAGTACTTCAGTGCCACGCTTTGGTCTCGCAAAATATAAAAAAAACTAAGAAATGTATAATGTCATAATTTGTGTGAAGAAAAGGTTTTTGTATGTTTAAAACAAATTAACTCATATTTTATTTTCTCGCTTTGTTATGGAACCCTAAAAAATTGCCTATAATTTAAGTTGAAGACTCGATATTGTAGTAAAGTCCTGTTGAAATCCGTTCAGTGGCTTCAGAGATTAATGAAGATAAACAAACAGACAAACAAAAATTAAAAAGCTCATTTTTACGTTTTAATATTGTGCAAGTAACGATTTACAACATGAAAAATGCAGTTATTTCGAAATCACAGAGTCGTTGGCGTCAATCAACAAATACAGAGCCATCTAGTGGCCAAGATAGTAAACGATTATTTGTTGGATATCGTTTACTCATACAGACTTAATTTGCGTTTTTCTATCACTTCCAAGGTGTTTCTAAAATGCTGTAATTATATTGGGGAACATAGATACGCAAGCAATATGCTCTTAATAACAAAATAAAAAATAGATATTTGAAAAATAAGCAATATTCACATTAATTTGTATTTTTTTTCTTTGTCTTGCAAAATCTTGAAAAACTGAAGAACACGTGTTTCATCAATTTAAGCAAGGAACATTTGTTACAAATTTGAAGCAAATCGGTTGATGTATAATTTTCCATACACACTTTCATCGCGTTTCCCAGGGAAACCTTTTAATTTTCCGGGATAAAAAGTATCCTAAAATATGACCCGGAGTATTAGTTACAATTTTACCAATTTTCATCAAAATCCGTTCAGGGGTTTTCATGTGATGCCCGGACAGACAAACAGACAGACAGACAATAATTCTAAAAAAAATGTTTTTGTGCTCTAACACGTTATTGAAGTACCCCCTAATCAAAATTTTTAAAAAATATTCAATGTACAGAAAATTTGCCCTTTGAGTTTTATTATAGTACTAGCTGTTACCCGCGACTTCGTACGCTGAAAATAAAGATGCCTTCATTATAAAACATGTTTTTCATAAATTGACAGCAAACTTGTCCGGACTATGAGGAGAGAAGATCCGTGCCTTGTATTAGCCCATTTTGGGTTAAAGCTTTTACACCTACACTTAGTAAGTATAATGTATTATGTAAATGAGTGAAATATTAAACAAATCTCTAGTGTTGTATCTGAATGCACTCTAAAATTGCTAAAACAATAAAATGATAACTACGATCTGATATTCTAGTGTGATTGGTAGTCAGCAAGATACCAAACTCTTCACCAAAATTACAGCATAAGTGACATGTTAGAACCCATTAATTATCCATTGGGAGAAGCTTATAGCCCGGACGCCGCGGCTTGTGTGGGTCCTAATAGTAATCGAGCGCGATCGGTAGTTGGATAGGTGACCGCTAGTGGCAAAAAATTCTTGAGCTCTCCGTGTTCCGGAGAGCACGTAAAACTGTTGGTCTGGTTATTGTCGTAAGATAACAGACGTTATGACATGTCGGAGGCTCTCGTCCGGCGCAATGACTTCCGACACATAGGTTGGTCTCTAATCCCTCTACCAATCCGCACTGGAGCAAAGTGGTGGAGTATACTCTAGGCTTCCTCAAGAGAAGAGAGCCATGCTCAATAGTGAACCATTAATGACCCATCCATATGAAAGGTCCCAAAATAGTTGGACTTTTCAGAGTTTAGAGGTTTATCTAAGTCAGGGCCTAAGAGATTTTTTTAAATTTACATTGTCATTTTACAGAATACACAAAAACGTTCCTTCCTTTTCTTTTTTGGGCAGCAACGAATCAGTGATTCCTTTAGCGCTGCTAATGTACATTGTCGAAAGTGACCACTTACTATGAGGTGACTCATCTTTTCGTTTGCCGGCTATTTAGATAAAAAAGTAACAAAAAACATTTTTCCTCTCTTTTAAATTTAATAATTGCTAATCATAAAAAAATCTAAAAAAAACTTGAAGTCAAATGAAAATGATTTTCTCCTAACCCATACAAATTTTCATCCTTTAACCCTTAGCAGATGAATCAAAAAAAATCTTTTATAGTTAATTTTTGTTTGTAACGAAAAGCTAACATGGCGGTATGTTTTCACATTTGTGTTCTAAAATGATGAAGTTTCTAAGTGAGATGAATTTCCCAAAAAAAATTTCACAGTTAATTTTTGTTTTTGAGCTTACATATGAATTTTCATATTTCTGAGTTTTAAGATGACGAAGATTCATACAAACTTATAACCTCTAGTTTTAGCCCTTAGCCTTATCCCGTATTACCAAACAATTTTATTGTGTTACAGTTATTTTGTTTTTAATGTAAGATTACATTTTAGCCGTATTAGGGCGGCTTAAAATACTAACCCCAATCCCACGCTGGATGGGTGTCATAAGAGGCGACCAAATCCGGCCCGCTGGTGGTAAGGCCCCTCGAGGGATTATATTGGTATTATTGATTTTAATTGTACATTAATACCATTATTACTTCTCGATGGGGTTCTTCTGGATAGCTACCACCCTTGAGTATAAGTCAGCCGCCAAACGACTCGTGTTCCGGCTGGGGGCTTGAGAGCCAGTTCTTTCTTTCTTTTTCTTCTCTCTTTCTTGGCCGGCAACGCATCAGTAATCCCTTTGGTGTAGCTGATGTCCATGGGCGACGATATCCAGTTACCATCAGGTGGATCGTCAGCTTGTTTGCGGGCTATTTCCATGAAAAAAACATACTAATTAACAACTTTCACAGTTTTAACTTCAAAAAACCATGGCAAGTGCATGTCAGGCCATTCGCAATGTAGGGTTCCTCCGAAGTAGTAAGTTTATCGACTATTACTCATTAACTACTTATGCTAATCTTATGTTTTCATGTGATGCCCGGACAGATAAACAGAGAGACATACTGTATTATAATATAATTCTAAAAAAAAATTTTGTGTTATAACACGTTATTAAAGTGCCCACTAATCGAAATTTAAAAAAATCTATACTATAATAAAACTCAAAGGGCAAATTTTCTGTACATTGAATATTTTTTAAAAATTTCGATTAGGGGGCACTTCAATAACGTGTTAGAGCACAAAAATATTTTTTTTAGAATTATTGTCTGTCTGTCTGTTTGTCTGTCCGGGCATCACATGAAAACCCCTGAACGGATTTTGATGAAAATTAGTACAATTGTAACTAATACTCCGGGTCATATTTTAGGATACTTTTTATCCCGGAAAATTAAAAGGTTTCCCTGGGAAACGCGATGAAAGTGTGTATGGAAAATTATACATCAACCGATTTGCTTCAAATTTGCAACAAATGTTCCTTGCTGAAATTGATGAAACACGTGTTTTTCAGTTTTTCAAAATTTTGCAAGACAAAGAAAAAAAATACAAATTAATGTGAATATTGCTTATTTTTCAAATATCTATTTTTTTATTTTGTTATTAAGAGCATATTGTTTGCGTATCTGTGTCCTCCAATATAATTTCAGCATTTTATAAATACATTTGAAGTGATAGAAAACCGCAAATTAAGTCTGTATGAGTAAACGATATCCAACAAATAATCGTTTACTACCTTGGCCACTAGATGGCTCTGTATTTGTTGATACACGCCAACGAATATGTGATTTCGAAATAACTGCATTTTTCATGTTGTAAATCGTTACTTGCACAATATTAAAACGTAAAAATGAGCTTTTTAATTTTTGTTTGTCTGTTTGTTAATCTTCATTAATCTCTGAAGCCACTGAACGGATTTCAACGATATCGAGTCTTCAACTTAAATTATAGGGATTTTTTAGGATTCCATAACAAAGCGAGAAAATAAAATAAGAGTTAATTTGTTTTAAACATACAAAAACCTTTTCTTCACACAAATTAGGGCATACATACATTTATTAGTTCTTTTTTTTAAATTTTGCAAGGTTAAAGCGTGGCACTGAAGTACTTATTTTTTACTTTACAATAACTCAAATACACATAAATAAAATTGAAGTGTCTGTCTGTGATTTCTAAAAAAATGATTTTTCAAGTTGTAAATCTATACTTGCACGATACCAAAACCGAAAAACGAGTTTTTCAAATTAAAGAATAGGGTTTTCCACTTAAAGGGTTCCTTGGGGATATGTTATGAAAGTTTGTATGGGAAAATAAAAAAAATGAGTCAATTTTTTTAAACTTACAAAAACCTTTTCTTCACATAATATAATAAGGCATACATAATTATGTATTTCTTAGTTTATTTCTATTTTGCAAGATGGAGCTTGAATAAGGCATTGAAATATATTTTTTACCTAATATTTATTTTTATATTAACTTTGTTTTTAAAACATGAATTGTCTATTTATGGCTTGCCGGCCAAGAAAGAGAGAAAAAATAGAAAGAAAGAACTGGCTCTCAAGCCCCCAGCCGGAACACGAGTCGTTTGGCGACTGACTTATGCTCAAGGGTGGTAGCTATCCAGACGAACCCCATGGAGAAATAATAATAGTAATAATGGTATTGATGTACAATTAAAATCAATAATACCAATATAATCCCTCGAGGGGCCCTACCACCAGCGGGCCGGATTTAGTCGCCTCTTACGACACCCATCCAGTGTGGGATTGGGGTTAGTATTCTAAGCCACCCTAAAGCCGGCTAAAATGTAATCTTACATTAAAACCTAGATAAATAGCTGTAACACAATTGTTTGGTAATACGGGATGTAAGGCTAAGGGCTAAAACTAGAGGTTATAAGTTTGTATGAATCTTCGTCATCTTAAAACTCAGAAATATAAAAATTCATATGTAAGCTCATAGCGTAATATGTAAGCTAAAAAATTAACTGTGAAATTTTTTTTTGGGAAATTCATCTCACTTAGAAACTTCATCATTTTACAACACATAAATGTGAAAACATACCACCATGTTAGCTTTTCGCTACAAACAAAAATTAACTATAAAAGATTTTATTTAATTCATCTGCTAAGGGCTAAGGGATGAAAGTTTGTATGGGTTAGGAGAAAATCATTTTCAATTGACTAAAATTTTTTTTTTTTGGTTTTTTTATGATTAGCAATTATTAAATTTAAAAGAGATGAAAATTTTTTTTTGTTACTTTTTATGTAAATAGCCGGCAAACGAACAGATGAGTCACCTCATAGTAAGTGGTCACTTTCGACAATGTACATTAGCAGCGCTAAAGGAATCACTGATTCGTTGCTGCCCAAAAAAGAAAAGGAAGGTACGTTTTTGTGTATTCTGGTAAATGAAAATGTAAATTTAAAAAAAACTCTCAGGCCCTGACTTAGATAAACCTCTAAATTCTAAAAAGTTCAACTATTTTGGGACCTTTCATATAGATGGCTCATTAATGGTTCACTATTGAGCATGGCTCTCTTCTCTTGAGGAGGCCTAGAGTATACTCCATCACTTTGCTCCAGTGCGGATTGGTGGAGGGATTAGAGACCAACCCAAGTGTCGGAAGTCATTGCGCCGGGTGAGGGCCTCCGACATGCCATAACGACTGTTATCTTACGACAATAACCAAACCAACAGCTTTACGTGCTCTCCGGAACACGGGAGCTCAAGAATTTTTTGCCACAAGCGGTTACCTATCCAACTACCGATCGCGCTCGATTACTATTAGGACCAACACAAGCCGCGGCGTCCGGGCTATGCGCTTCTTCCAATGGATAATTAATGGGTTCTAACATGTCACTTATGCTGTAATTTTGGTGAAGAGTTTAGTATCTTGCTGACTACCAATCACACTAGAATATCAGATCGTAGTTATCATTTTATTGTTTTAGCAATTTTAGAGTGCATGATGTTGTATCATGCACTCTAAAACTACTACTACTACTACTAGAGATTTGTTTAATATTTCACTCATTTGCATAATACGTTATACTTACTAAGTGTAGGTGTAAAAGCTTCAACACAAAATGGGCTAATACAAGGCACGGATCTCCTCTCCTCATAGTCCGGACAAGTTTGCTCTTAATTTACGAAAAACATGTTTCATAATGAAGGTCATCTTTATTTTCAGCGTACGAAGTCGCGGGTAACAGCTAGTATTCAATATAATTCAAATTTGCCGTTTGAGTTTTATTATAGTATAGATTATCTCGATTCAGAAGGCTCAGGACCGGTCAGAGTGGCGCAAGTTAGGGGAGGCCTATGTCCAGCAGTGGACCTCCAAGGGCTGATGGATGGATGGATGATAGATTATTCAATTTGTTCAATGTCAACTGTTCGTACAACTGAATTACGATTTTCAACGCCTTCCAGGATGAAATATAAAAAATGCTAAATTTACGTTGCAAGCCAATAGATAATTCATGTTTTAAAAACAAAGTTAATATAAAATAGACATTAAGTAAAAAACAATATTTCAATGCCATATTCAAGCTCCATCTTGCAAAATAGAAATAAACTAAGAAATGCATATGTATGCCTTATTATATTATGTGAAGAAAAGGTTTTTGTAAGTTTAAAACAAATTGACTAATTTTTTTATTTTCCCATACAAACTTTCATAGCATATCCCCAAAGAACCCTTTAAGTGGAAAACCCTATTCTTAAATTTGAAAAACTCGTTTTTCGATTTTGGTATCGTGCAAGTATAGATTTACAACTTGAAAAATCATTTATTTAGAAATCACAGACAGACACTTCAATTTTATTTATGTGTATTTGAGTTATTGTAAAGTAAAAAATAAGTACTTCAGTGCCACGCTTTGGCCTTGCAAGATATAAAAAAAACTAAGAAAAGTATAATGCCATAATTTGTGTGAAGAAAAGGTTTTTGGATGTTTAAAACAAATTAACTCATATTTTATATTCTCGCTTTGTTATGGAACCCTAAAAAAATTGCCTATAATTTAAGTTGAAGACTCGATATTGTAGTAAAGTCCTGTTGAAATCCGTTCAGTGGCTTCAGAGATTCATGAAGATAAACAAACAGACAAACAAAAATTAAAAAGCTCATTTTTACGTTTTAATATTGTGCAAGTAACGATTTGCAACATGAAAAATTATTTATTTCATGCAGTTATTTCGAAATCACAGAGTCGTTGGCGTGAATCAACATATACAGAGCCATCTAGTGGCCAAGATAGTAAACGATTATTTGTTGGATATTGTTTACTCATACAGACTTAACTTGCGTTTTTCTATCACTTCCAAGGTGTTTATAAAATGCTGAAATTATTTTGGAGGACATAGATACGCAAACAATGTGCTCTTAATAACAAAATAAAAAAATAGATATTTGAAAAATAAGCAATATTCACATTAAATTGTATTTTTTTCTTTGTCTTGCAAAATTTTGAAAAACTGTAAAACACGTGTTTCATCAATTTAAGCAAGAAACATTTGTTGCAAATTTGAAGCAAATCGGTTGATGTATAATTTTCCATACACACTTTCATCGCGTTTCCCAGGGAAACCTTTTAATTTTCCGGGATAAAAAGTATCCTAAAATATGTCCCGGAGTATTAGTTACAATTTTACCAATTTTCATCAAAATCCGTTCAGGGGTTTTCACGTGATGCCCGGACAGACAAACAGACAGACAGACAATAATTCTAAAAAAAATTTTTTTGTCCTCTAACACGTTATTGAAGTGCCCCCTAATTGAAATTTTAAAAAATATTCAATGTACAGAAAATTTGCCCTTTCAGTTTTATTATAGTATAGATAGATTTATGTCGCGTTTATATAATTACGTTTTTATACCGCCCTTCGTGTGTCTCTGTTTGGCCTGGTTTTGGTTAGCTGGTAGAGAATGCATTAAGCATTAAGCTCGCCATTTGTACTGTAATATTTCTATTGTGGTCAATAAAGTATAAATAAATAAATAAATAAATAAATAATAGGTACCTTATGGAGAGCCATGCACTTCTCTTTCTGAAACATGATCTATTCGAGGACCTAATTTTTAATTTTGTCAAACAAAAATACTGCATCACCCAGATCTACAGATAAAAGAAATAATCGACCATCATTTTTATCGTTTACAGTTATCTCAAGTAATTTCAACACAATATTAAATATTTAAAATATTACTTTTTGTTTTATAGTTAAAATCAGGTCACTGTATCAATGAAAGTGGCAAATTGGTTTGACTTTTCAATGGCTGGCACACTGAGGGGCTTAAGCCGCCAAATAAATTTAGCCAATACAGGTCAAAGATTAACCCATATTGTGCTCAGAATATCGGTAATACATAATACAACTTAAACGCGAACGTCGAATTTCCAATGCATTTAAACGAAGGTAATTCATGACTCTATTAGAACTCCACTACTAATGGATTTCTACTAGAATGTAATTTTAAAGTCTTAAGTTGTAAGTTAATTCTTCTAAAAAAATAACTAACTTCAAAATTAGAGATAAATCATATACTATTCGTCAAATCCCGCTCCACATGACAAGCACCAGCTTTCGAATAAAAAAGAATCATCAAAATGAAGGGTTTTTGGCAAAAATAAACTAAGAAAAAAGAACAGATTACAAGGGATTTTATTGTATATCAAGACATTAAGCAAAAACAAGATGACAGAGAATCCTATCTATTTAAATTTAAAAATTCTTTTTCACAGCAGTCAAGTGTGAGCCTTCCGGAACACACTACAGACTGCAATTCTATTTGTTTATAGATTAATAACACCAACACAAAATCGGTATATCCAGTAAAAAGTTATGAGGTAACACGTATAAAAATATTATATAATCGAATAGAGAAACTCTTCTTTTTGAAGTCGGTTAAAAAATATTGACTAAAGTATACTTAGCTACCTACATTATTTCTCTGTTGATGATAGCTAGGTAAAGTTCCACGACTTTTATTTTTTTAGTAGCACAGCGAAGGCGAAAAAATATTCCACTTTTAGGTACTTAGTACCTAATAGGGATGTTGACTAATTTTAGGATTCAACTTTATTTTATAGATAGAACCTCAATATTCACGAAAAAAATATTATAAAAATAATAATCTTCAATTTAAAAACAAAAATTGATAAATAAAAATCACTATCAAATTTCCCACCAAAAACGTCACGTGACGTCACTAAACGATATTCAATACTATCTGTCTACTAAGTTTGTTGAATTTCCATATAAAATTGTTCCAATGACGTCATATTCTCAAAATGGCGTTTGAGGTCACGTGACAGTGAGTACAATTTTTAACATTTTAAATTAATAATATTTATTTTATTGTGATTGATTTCAATAAAAGAATCATATTTTAGGCCTTTAAATGTTACTACTAATATTTTAGACATAAATTTATATTAATTTATAATTAGTGTCAACATCCCTATTGTACCTATGTCTATAATAGATGTATCTAATTATTAAAAAATAAAAAAATATGACAAGGAAAAAAACCCTTGTGAGCTCTTGCATAAGTATATTTGAAAGCAATTTTCTTGAACCTACAAACAGTTAAACTTTTCGCCATATGACCTGACCTGATACACAAGTAGGTAGGTAATGCTCAAAATTGAACGGCAATACTATCAAGTCTTTACAAAAAGCTAAAAATGAAAGTGAAATCAAAATTCGATTAGCAATACTTGACGTTAGCAAGTATCCGTTGAGTTCGTAATATTTTTCAATAGTTACTTTTTATTGAGGTCAATTTCATACTTGAACTTGAAAACTTATTTCGGCGCTGTTACGAAGCTACATTTTACGGTAAAAGTTGATTTTAAAACGACGTTAAAATGTTATTTAAATTCATTTGTACACTCTTTTTTATTTCATTTGATTTTAATGGCAAATTAAATACGACGTTAAAATGTTCTTTAAATTCATTTGTACACTCTCTTTTTCATTTGATTTTAACTGCAAATTAAATAAAATATCTAGGTGTAATGCATCAATATTAAGTATTACATAATGACCGCTTGCAACATGGAACAATGTGAAAAAATACGTAAAGTGTGTGAAAAAATGTGTAAAAAAGAAATAGATTACCGAAATGACGTGAGCCCGGCCACCTTGCAAGATTGGATCCGGACATTTTCTCTCTGTTCATATTAATTTACAACACGTACGTGAAAGACGCACGTACCTCTATTTCCGTGCGTCTATTTCCGTGTAAGTAAGGAAACAACGTTATGCAAAGAACGCTATTTCTCTGTGCTTTACGGCGAGCCTTCTGTTTTACAATCATCATTTAAAACGCATACCAGTTGTAACTTTATATTATTCTTTATTATATTTAATAAGGCAAAAATCTAGGTTTATTTTTGGAGGTGTTATGGTTAGTGTAATGAACAATGAAACAGGCCCAATTATGGCGATCTCCTTTGACTTAACATTTTTATGAAATATTTTTAATGACCATGTACACGCACGCACTAAGAAATTTCAATGCTCTTTCTGGCCGCTAGTCACTCCACCTCGCACCCTCAGGGGAAGAAAAGCATAAGTCGTCTTACGTTGAATTTTAATTATTAATATGATTGGAAAGAGGGACAAAAGCTGCATATGCTAAATTTTTTTCAAAATTTGATCATTAATCTTGACGGTTTTGTACAAGAGATCGTAATGTAAATTCCTTTGACTGCTTACTGATATTTTAACAGTTTTTGGCTCTCCTGTAAAGTAATTTTATCTTATGCCTTTTTTCCACTGAAGGTGCGTTATGTTGCATCGGAAAACGTGTGACTTATTAATCGCTCATGATCAACGCGACTGCTATCGCTTCATGAACGTAATGAGGATAATCAGTACTTAATAGTCATAAAAACCGTGCAACGGTTTACAAACAAGGTATGTTTCAGAATTAATCTCTTAATCAACGCGTATTAAACATCAACGGAATAAATGAATGCGCAATCAGTATTGATTACAAAATCCATATTACTGAAATACTGAAGCTTGGTCTAATTTAATTTGCATGTAAATTATTTTACGAAGCCTCTTTAATATTATTTTTATGCGAAGGTAACAAATGGCATAATGGCTATTTTTGCTAGTAAATATCAAAATATTATTTGTATAGTATCAGCATTTTTCTATGCGTAAACCGAAAATCGGGTGTATGGGCCAGTTAGTTTTCGTAACCACCTATGAAAATGATGAATACAAGAGGCGTTGACGATGCGGTAACGATCATTAAGAGGCTTTTTTGTACTTAAGAAACCAACTGATTAGTTGAAACTTTAACTTAGCACCTTACTGTTAGAATTAAACGGTATCTATTGCCATTACCTCGTCTGTAATTCAGCAGAAAACATCAAGATTGCGAGATTGCAGAGCATTGATTGGGTTAGTATCAATGATATTTAAAAATATAGATACATCATGCCCTTACAAATCAACCAAAAAATCTGTTCCGAAAAGAGTTACAACACACACACGTTTATCTTTTGTTTCATTACACCAATCACACTACAATAATACACGAACGCATTTTAACGTTGTATGATAATTCTCAAGCACTTCCGACAACAACAAAAGCGTGCCTATCGTCTTGTATTGACAGAGCGACTACGAGCAGACGAGGTCAATTGACTGCTCTTACGATCTTCATCTTCGACGCTCCAGTGACATATCTACCTCTTTTTTACTTATAATATCATTGGTTGGATTTGATTGGTTGATGTATGAAGCCCTTGCACACCAATATATTGTTGCACTTAGAAATGCTCAATAATAAGTTATTACTTAACTAACAAAGTGGTAATCCATTACCATCCGTTAAATTTCCAAATTTCTTGGATCTTAGATTAAAAACAGTGAGGTCAGTGAACTAATAAAGCATATAAATAAACCAATGAAGCGTATACTGTGGATAAGTGATGTTGTTCCGAAATTTAAAGCCTCTAAAACTTAGCAATAGCTCTAGACCTCCAGATAAAGATCTGCGCCTGATGGAAACCACTTTTCAAGCGTATGAAGCCATTCGTAACATTGAATCTTAATATTTAATAACTCACGGAGATATTCTGGTAAGTTTATTTATAGTGTACTAGCTGTTGTTGCCCGCAGTTTCGCACGCGGAAATTATGCTTATCATAAATAATATTGCGACTATAAACTGAGATGTAAGCTATCCTAACTTTCAAGTTGGATCAAACTGCACACGGTGTGCAAAGATTTAAAATCAGTTCAGTACTTTAGGAGTCCATCGCGGACAAACAACGTGACACTTAATTTATTTATATTAAGATAAGATAGTCAAGAAGCCTTTGGGCCTCTGAGGCTCCTCCATAACCAGGTCCTGTCATAACGAGGTCAAGTAACATCAACAGTTTTTAACAATGCCTACTATTAGTTATTAGAAGTTTTTATACTTATTTATATACTCTTTTATCTCTTATTCTACCTGTATTTTATACTATTTTAGTCAGTGAACTATCTGTATTAAGACGAAGCACGGAGTATAATTAAACAAAGTTATTTCAGAGTCTTCAGACAAGTTCCATCATAATTGTAGATGCTTCATCCAAAAAGTATTTACCTTATTCTCCTAGTTAAATGTTGTTTTATAAGTCTGGGACTTTATTAAAAACCTGGTGGATAACCCTGTATTGGAAAATCATGGTGGAAAGCCCTGGTATTGCGGTTATTTTTCTTATATGTTGATGTGTATGTTGATTTATAAATTAGATTGATACGATATATTGATATATTAATTTATATCAGTCCCATAGCTCACTTAGGAATGTCTTTTCCTGAATAAGGGATAGGGGGTTTATTTATTTATGATCTTTTGTAACGAATTATTTTATTTAATAAGTCACTTGTAAAGGTTTTCTATTTACTCTTAATAATTTATTCAATTTAGAATTCGTCATTTTTATTGAATACATGAAAATGAAAAGAGATTGTGATAGACACACAGATATGGGAATGATTTTATTTATTTGTTAATCATGAAGTCTAGGCTATAGGTAATAATATATATCTATAGTATAAACATATTAACACCAGTAGGTATACATTGGAATTTTTATTACGTACCAAATTGTGGTGTTTATATTTGAAACGTGCCACAATTAACATCCCTGTATATTTAGATTAAGGTGGCCAGATGGCCGGGAAATTCGGGATTGTCCCGGAATTTTACCTCTTGTCCCGTGTTCAGGAATAAGACTCCTATGACCTAAGAGAGGGACACCATGTTCATTTAATGAAGTGCGTAAACAAAAGGACGCTGCCACCCCGCCCTGGACAATCCTGGATACGCCGGTGAATCAGTGCATGGAGTTCTAATTTAATTGTCCCGGAAATGTATGTATTTTTTCCCGTATCTGGCAACCCTATTTTAGGTACAGCTTGTGGCAGGCAACCAGTGAAAGATAGGTAGGTACTCGTACTTTATTATACGCGGTGACCACGCGATCGTTTTTTGTGGCACGTTTCAAATGTGGCGTACGATTTATGTACCTACCTTATGCAAAATTAATTAATGTATGTGTGGCAAAAAGTTTCAAATGTATTTTCATGAACAGAACCTTAAAAATACAATAGAATTATTTTCTGTTTCGCACAGAATCACTTAATTGAAACACGCTAAAAAAGCCTTAAGAATCGCTTCAGAATCTAATAAGTTATTCCGAGCCGGCCACTTCAACACCTTTCTAGAAACATTCTTATTCTTTATGCATAGGTTCTGGACTTAAATCCAGTTACAGCGGGTTTAGGAATCCTTGGCTTGTATTTGCCGGCATGTTTAATGCATCACCGCTGCATGTTGTTTTATTATTTACTTACGCCGCCATCTTTTACTCGGATTTTCGGAATGCCGACGCATTGGCACAAGTGCATGGGCATCAGACTTTGTCTCATGATTGACGAAAACAGTATGGTGGTAATAGGACTGATTTCCACTTAAGCGGAGATAAGTATAACTCCCACGACAAAAACATAATAAACATACTACATATATAAAAAGAACCCTTAGTAGTTAGTAGTAGTTAGCACTACAAGTGTCTTTGTAAATATAAAGCAAGAAAAATATGTCTACCTGTATTCCCGTACATTTCATGAGCAAATATTAAAATAAACGCAACAGAATCAAAACAAATAATTCAATACTGTTCAGTTGTTCACGTAATAATCCGAAGCTGAATCACCTAAAGTTTGTTCAAAACTTTAAGCCATATAAAATTCTCAGGGCCTCTATACAAACGCCTGATTTAGTGATGACCGTAAAAGACCCCGAGCTTGAAACCTAATTCCCAAATGTGAGTAAATTTTAATGCACAAACTTCGTGAAGCCTTGGAAACAATGTAGAACCGATTTCAGGTCGAAATACTTCGACTGAAAGAAAATTGACGCCTAGATATTTTGTATCCGAAATTTTTTGACAATTTTGTTAAAATTGCGCATTTTGACATCCAGTTTACCTGTTTTGATGTCGATTTTTTAGTATGTCTTGTCTATCGTATCGTAGTAGATATCGCTTAAAAAGTTAATGATGCAATAACAACCAATAAACTAACATAATCATGTTTGTACCTGAAAAGTTATTGTTCTTAAAAGATTTGATTTGATTTCCGTATATTTTTGAAAAAGGAAAAGAAAACTGTCCAAATGAGACCTCAAAAAACTGCTAACACTGCTTTCTCCTTGACAATATGTCGGTCAGTGAAAGCATTACATTTATGTGATCAGTATTTTGGGTAGACTCCAGATCTCCTCTAACCTTAGAAGGAACCAGTGCTAGGTCTCTTGAAGTGGACCACTAATGACTTGCAGTTAAGTAATTGTAAGTACGTGATAGTTCAAAAGGACATGCGCTTGTAATAATGTCTACAAAAGCGCCTTAATTGCATTGCGGTTAAACATTTGGCACAGATAGTTGAAGTTTTGTTAACGATGAAATCTGCTTTGAAGGTTCTTTTAATTTTAAAAAGAGAAATTATAATTTTAAAAAGACATCTCAAAATGGCACTAAAGTATGATTTACACGTTTTAAGTAGTTAAGTAGATAACAAAATTGTATATAAATTTTAAGTAAATTAATACATGTAAACAGACAATTTAGTATATTTTTTGTTAAAATTTAGTTATCTTCTTAACAACTTAATACGTGTAAACCGAAATAAGTATGTTTTAAACGCAATATGTAATCAAAACTACGAGTGTACATCAATTGAAACTGCTTTTCAAAGCTCCGAACCGAGAACTACAGAAGCACTGACAACAAAGGAATTTAACTGCAAAATGCTTCTACAAATTTAAACAATGCAATCGTTTTACATTTGATCAAGTGAAATGAAACAAAAGTTCGGGAGCGTAAAATCCGATGTTTTCAATGATTCAGTAAAAACTTTTTTGAACTAAGCTACAATTCGACGTAATTGTCCTCTCTGACTGCTATTTGTAGCTTCGTGCAACAGGGAGTAGGTCACATGATGTGATGTGACCCACATGGTTTTTTTTTTTACTTTAAATGAGTTAATGCTTGACCACAACCCCACCTGATGGTAAGTGGAGATATGGTCCAGGATGGTGAGCGCACTAACTTAATAGAAGCCTATTTCTTTTAACGTTATTCTTAGAACTAGAATTTTTTCAGGTGTTTCGGTTCTATACTATAGTGATATTTACCGGTAGTGGCCATAATTTTGTAACGGTATTTTGCAATTCCATTCCAAAATTGAAGAGCATACGATGAGAGTTTGTTTTAAGGTAAGCGAAGCATTTATGAGTGACTTGTGACCTGAATCCAGCAAAAATCTTTAATAATTTAGCCAGAGCTAGGTCTGTTGAAGAGCTTAACTTTTATTACCTAAATTGGATTTGATAGAGAATGTAAATGTAGGCTCATAAATTTCAATATAAATTTCGTATTCTGGCAAACTACTTAATAGATTAATTTGGTTTAGAAATCAGCTTTCGGAAAGATATACGCAGAGCTCATTTTGAATGTCATAACTATTGACGATACACAACAATACCAGTTATTTTATTAACCTCGGAATCGTAATTAAACTAAATTCTGTCTAGTAAAAATGAAAAAAGACAAAGATACGAGTAATGTGAATGATCTTTTAATAAAATCGTTCGTCCAACTAGGCCATCAGTCATATGAATGTCTACTCTAGATCTAAATTTGTTTGAATAATCTACATTATATCATCCAATTCATTTTGTTTTTCTCCTATCATATAAAATCGTCACAACGGTTACTAATATTTCATATGCAAAACGAATGATAAATCCCGAAAACAATGGATTAAACAAGTTCGAATCATGTTGGAGTTAACTGAAAACAAATACTTTTATAATGTTATCAAAGAGAAAAAATATGACAACACGATTTTCATCAACTACAACACAAATTGGAATGATTTCCGAATATTGAGGCGCTTGTAAGAGCTAACAACCTTCAGCAACTGGGCGGAGCTAATACGAACCCGTAGTATTGGGAATACGTAGTGTTTTGGGTACATTCATAACAAAACTAGTGAAATCACGTTTAGTTTTTGAAATTAATGCTGAAGAACAAAAACTGCTAAAAGTTGACGTTTTAAAAATCAAGGGGTCCTGTAGCAGGTATACAAATGCAAACGCGTGCTTTTTGCGTTAAAAGCAATAGTACATTTTGAAAGCGCATTGTTCAAAACGCCGAATACATACCAGGTGTTTAGTGCCTCGTCAAATAACCGTCAACATGGGAAATAAAATACGTTAAAACGTTTCATAAGTATTGTCAGAACGCAGAATTCGATACAATAGCATATTCACAGTACTTTTCATGTAAATTACCTAAAGACAAAGTTAAATTCACTTTCACAGCGTTTGGGATTCTACTTCAACAAATTCGGTTATTACAATAGTTATGTTGCCTCTAACTAAACCGCAGGAATGTTTGTGCTGCAGATTCGCGCATCTAGGTAAAATATGTTCCTAATCAGTTGAACAAAATTGAACCAGTTTGCTTTTTGAAAGGTAGCTAGTTACTAGTACAAATTGACTATGAAGTTCAATCACAATGGTTTAACCCCCAACGAAAAAAGACGGTGTTATAAAATTGACGTGCCTGTGTAACGGTGTGGCTGTGTATCTGTGTAGCTGTATATCTGTATGTCTGTGTATCTGTGGATCTGTATATCTGTCTGTGGCATCGTAGCTCCCAAACGAGTGATCTAATTTTTTTGTTTGAAAGGTGACTTAATCGAGTCTCTTAGCTATGTTTAGTGTTAATAAAGCTATCGGGAGTTTTTTAAATTTTAATTTAAGATTTATTTTTTTTTGAGGCGCAAAAAATGTTCATGTTGTTTTAGGCATTTTAAAATGTTTTCTTTATCCTATTTAAAGGGTTGT